>VYZR01005377.1:0-21290 GCA_013400675.1 Oxylabes madagascariensis
GGCGCGGAGCGGGGCGCACGCCCCGAGGGACCCGAACCGGAGCCGCGCGACGCCGGCACCGACGGGGCGCGCGGCCCCGTGCCCAGGGGAGGAAGCTCCTCCGCGCCCTGCGCTCCGAGCGGCCGCGGGACCCTCCGCCGCGGCCGCCGCCGTGCGCGCGCAAGGAACGGTGGCGTCAGCAGCCCGAGGAGAAGGAGATTAATTGTAGCTGGTTTTCCTCCTCTGTTTTCCCCGTTATTCTTCTTGACTTTTAGTTCGCCTGTAATTTTCTCCTTTTATTTCGCTCTTCGTTCTCTTTCTCGCCCCTTTTGCATTTTATTTCGTTGTTCTTTTCCCAGTGTTTGGGCGTGCCGCTGGCAGGTGCCCGCGGGCGGGAGCGGCGGGACAGTCCCGGCGCTGCGCGGAAGAACATCTCCGCTGCAGACGGGAAGGGGCTGCCCGGCGGACGCCGGCTTGACGGTGCGCACCCGCGGAGCAGTTACCTGCTGAGGCCCGTGTGCGGGAGAGCCGCCCCGACGGACCCGAACAGAACCGACCACGTCGTCGGGGCGGCCGTCCCGGGCGGCAGCCCCGTGACGAGTTGAAATTAGCGGAGAAAAAAATAGTATTTTACCGCATTTTCATGCACATAATTCCGTGCTATTCCCGCAGTTGAACCTCTCCTGTTGCTTTTTCATGCCTTCCATTCTTTTTCCTTCCCTCTTTCCCCTACGTCTTCACGGGCTTCCCGTGCATTAGCAGAAACATAGGGAAAGCACTTCAGTGGCCTTTGACTCGATGTTAAATTCCCAAAGACTTTGCAGCACAGCAGCACGAGTGTCTCATAAGGTCCAGGAAAGCTTATACATGCCGGAATTGAGATTGCCGCTGTCTTTGGGGCTTTGGTCCTGTCCTTCTCCTCCATGCAATCACCTTTTTAATTTTACGCATGGAATTTGACAGGCATTTGTCAACCTGTATGGCTTGGGAAGGACATGGTGACTTTAGATGTTGGCTCAGGAAGGGCAGGCTGTGCTCATCTTACTCAGAGGAACGAGGCGGGATGGGTTTTCCAGCTGTAGCATTTGTCTTTTGTGCGAGTCAGACACCCTGCAAGTATGCAACCCCTGAAGTTGGGGAGGGCTAGAGGACCCTTTGGATGAAGTGCTTCACTATTTGACCCGCTCTACCAGCCTGACCACAGCCCTTGCTACCCCTTTGAGGACCCGAAATGTTGAAAGCAATCTTTTAAATTTGTACAATAGCTGCGGGGGAAAGGAGGATGGACGGCATTTGAAGCATCCACTTCAGCAGAGACGCATGTCACCAAGGGATTTTGGTATCCCTGCCTGCCCCTGCATGTGCGAAGGTGCAGAGGCGCGGTGCAGCAGTGACATCCTCAGGGCAGGGTGAGCCCATGTGTTCCCTGCCTATGTGGCGCCTGCTGGGGGCTGTGATCTGACTGCTGCCTGCCGCTAGCATGGCTCGCTTGCCAGTGGCAGAGCCAGGAGAGGGGTGAGAGGTGTGAAGGCAATTGGAAAAGTTTGGTTGGTTTTTCAAACTGGGGTGACCCCGAGGGGTGGGTGACGGAAACCTCTACAGCTCTGTGGGGCAGCACAGAGTCACGCCTGGGCACCTGGCAGAAAAGAGGATACAGAAGGGTGACTTCAGCCTGAGCCAGAATTCAGAGTCCTGGGTGAGTCGGTGTCTGCATGTGTTAACAATAAAATGCAAAAATGTCAGAGTGATAGGAGAATGAGACATGTCTAAGAATACAGCAGCTTGGTAGGGATGCTCTGTGTTGCATCACCCTTTTCCCACTAGAGGACAGGATCCTTTCTGCTCTCCCAAACATTTCACCAGTTTAGGAATTAGGAAAGTTACAGCTGAGCCAAGCAAACTCTTCCAAACCTATGCAAAGCTGTGCTGCAGTCACACCTGTATCCAAGCAGAGCAATGTGCTGACACCAGGCAGGTATCATTGGACTGGACTCACTTCACAACCAGGCAGGTGGGAACAGGGTAGGCAGTGCTGGGCTTTTTAGGCAGGCAGTTTAGTAGAAAAGCCCAAAAAATTACTTGCCAGGGAAATGTTGAAAGCCCTGCTCCTCCTCTATGTGATGTACAAAAAGCTTTAAAATTACTACAGGTAATGCCATGAGGCATTGAACCAGCTCGATACCACATGCTTTACGAACAGGTTAATTGTTGGTTCATCTGAGGGAGGGTAAGGGAAAGCACATCATAAAATCACGGAATAATTCAGTCCAGGAGGCACCTCTGGGAAACTGCATTCAGGTAACTTGGAACTGCTGGAAGCATTTTCTAGTTAGAGCCAAATGCAATCTCTCCTGCTACACTGATTACTCCCTGCTCTCCTCCATCCGATGTCCAGAGATTTCATTCTCTTTTGCAGCAGTTCTGGTTGGGTTTGGTGAGAGAGCTGGCAAGGGTTGCCTGGTCGTGGGGTGAGGCTACCTAATGGTCCTTCCCACTCTCTACAGAGAACTCTGGGGTTTGCTCCCAAATAGAAATACAAGTTCCCTCTAGAAGGGGGAAATAGTAACTATCTTTTTTGTTTGCAGCAGATTGCAAAGGCAGTAAATGCCGATTCTTTCAGAGCCAACCATGGATTAAGTCCATTATAAAATTAAAACAGATGGAACGCAATTTCACTTACATTACAAGAAAGGACAGGAACCATCTGCAATAAGATTTAGCATTGCAAAGCTATTGTTATCATGTTACCATTAAAACCTTTGATGAAGAGTTTTCTTTCTTTCACAAACTTGTTCACATGAAACAAATGTTTTATATATCCATCTTCCTAAGATAGTAATATTTTATTAAAAAGATGATGTCTCTCAGAAAACCTCTCTTGGTCCTAGCAAAATATGGCAAAACAAAGAAATGTTGTAAAACTCCAACACTGGACACTGGGAGCTTCAATGGGGCAGATGTAGCAAAATGAGAATTCCCCATCCATTTTTCCTTTAAAAAACATTTCCTTGTGTTTGGGCACAATGTCTGATACTGAAAATAGATAATTAATGAGATAATGGGATACCGCATGTCACCTCCTGTCCAATGGGATTATCTGATGGCTAATTATGGACAGATTGTGATTAATGTGATTATGGATTGGATATTAATCTGATTCTGGATTGATCTAGTTATGTTTTAGTCTGCTCCAAATGGTTAATTGGATCTGAGATAATAGAAATGCAGCTTGCACCAGATTTTGCCACATCAGTTGATGAAGTATCTTTTGATCTGAGTGGGTAGCGAACAATAAATTATTTACAGCTGTTGAGAAAATGACTCTTCCTTAGAATGTAGTCATTCATTTTATTTTTGAGAGTCTTTGAAAACAAAATCAATATCCTTTCTAAAAGGAGATGTTGACAAAAGAAAGGCACGTACATAACTCACAAACAAATGTGACGAAATTAAACAGTGGTTAACCCGGTGGCCTAATGTCTGGTGATGCATTTGAATTGCTATGTGGGGCTTTGGGCTCAATTCTTCTGAGACCAGCAGGGGTTGGGAGCATTGCAGGGGAACAGGGCCCAGCACTGGGGAAAGTGGTGTTGCACAAGAGCTACTGCCAGCCCTGCTAGTGATTAAGAATCAGCCATGGTAACATGGCAAAGGGAGCCCTTGCCATTTTTTCCCTCCGGATAAGAAGGATTCAGAAAGTTCATGAGTGCAGAAAAGACTTATTGGCCCATCTCCTCTGGTCTCCTTCACATCAGACCATGCAATTGGACACAGAATTATTATTTTTTTCCCTCACAGTAAGCCTGTTAATTTATGGTTGACCTCAGTCATCTCTCCCAGAGATGCATCTGGTCTTGGTGACGCCTGCCAGTGCAGGAGAGGCTGCCTTGCTCTCACATCCTGCTTGTTAACTACTTTCACTGAAATGGACATCTAAGTGTACAGTTTAGGTTCGACCCCCAGACACTGGATCTCGTTATGCCATTATCTGCAGGATTAAAGGCAATGGGTAAATTGCAAACTTTGTAGATTTCATCTTAGACTTTGTGACAGGGCAAGAAGGAGGTACATTAGCCTTTGTCACCAGGTGCCATAAGTGATAGATAACTTCACCAGAAGGCTCTCCTCCCTTACAGGCTCTGCAATAAAAATATCACAAATCAAGCAGGTACCAAAACACTGAAAACAAGGCCTACTGCAGCTGCTGTGCTTACACAGAAGTGTTGCTGACTGAGCTGAAATAAAAAGAAAAAAGGAAAAACCAACTTTCCTTGAAAAGTGCTTAGAGGCATGGAAAGAGCTGTTCCCCTGGAGTGACTGTCTCTGCTGCTGCAGGAATGGCTCAGGCTGGTGTGAGTGGGAATACAGTGGCATCTGGATTCCTTTCCAGCAGTTTGATGGGCAAAAAAGTACGGCTACCCCTTTAAAAAATAATGCTGGTACAATCTGTCAGAGAATTTTACACGCATCTGCCATTAACGACAAGGCGAGCTGCGTGCAGAAGGAGGTTGGCAGGTTGCAAAACCCCATCCAGGGGTCTGCATTGGGAGGGCAGCAGAGCTCTCCTCACCAGCATTGTTTCCCTTGTCCTCCACAAACCACCATCACTCCTGGGCAGGACAAGTTGCCTTCCAAGGTAACCTGAACCTTTGCTGTCAGGAGGTTCTGAGGGTCCTGTTTTCCTGTGAGCTTGGTAGAAAGGGTTTCTTGAACTCCTCAGGTGAGCTTGTTCTTTAGGAAAATGCTGCAAGTGTGATGTTACTCCCAGGCTCCCTTGTTACTTGACTGCCACATGGAAATTATTAGCAAGAGAGAGCAGTTTATAAAAAAGAGAGAATACTTGCCTGTGGCAGTTTTGTAGGCTCAGTATTAGAAGGGTTGTCCCTACTATGGGGTGGCTTTGGGGGAGCTCTTTCCTCTGTCCCCCACTTTGTAAGCAGGGCTTGTGGCATTGTCCCCCTCCAAAGGCTTCTGTAAGGCCTCATGAAAGACCAGCTGCTGCTCTGAGCCATGCAGGTGAGTGGCTGTAAGGTGACCTGAGCAAAGCACTAAGCACACCTGTGGTCAATTATAAAGGACCTCCAATGTCAGACACGTGGAGATGAGCCATTGTGCCAATGATGATGAGGGGCAGAGAGCAGGACTCCAGGGCTACGTGTCCCTCCTTGTGTACAGCTTGTGGCTGTGGGCAAGGGGTGAATGCAGGGGGGAACTGGCAACATCCTGAGGTGGCTGAACCACTTGGGCACAAATGATTTCAGCAACAGAAACCTGTCCTGCTGCGGCTTCCAAGGTGGGTTTTAACCCCATCCGGTGCTGGGCTGTGTGTCCTCTCCATCGGTTTGGGGGTCCTGCTGAGCTGTCAGCAGGTTGCAGTTGCTTTAACATTATTGGATTTTCACAGATTAGGAGGCGAATCCTTTCGTGTGTTGGGGAAGCTACCCAAATGAAGCTTTTTTAATTTATCTGAGTCAGCTATCCCCAGGGTGATTGCAGGAAGAGTAAGCTGAGGATGACCTGTGACAGAGGGACCATCATAGCAGTAATAAAAAAAATTCCTGCTCTCCACTAAATCCCTTAGTCATGAGGCTGTATTAGCTGGATTCCATATGTTTTAATTAGGAATTATGTATTTTAAGAAAACCAAAATCCGATTCTAGGGAAGACATCATTACATATTTGTAATGGTCCTTCTTTCATTTCACTTCTCTAGAGATACCAATACAGGTACCTGTCCTTGTTTGCAACCATATTTTTAAAAGTTTGAATAAGCTACATTATTATTTTTTCTCTTCCCCAGTCCCATTAGTGTGAAAAAATGTAATTCTCTTTCCAATGCAGAAATTGGGTCAGCAAATCCTAATGAAATAATCCTGGATAACAATGCACCATACAAGGATCTGCTTCCACTAATTAATGACTAATTTTCTTTCAAAATACAAAGCAGTGACTTCTGTCTGCAGTGGACAGTAATTCTACCTTCAGTGGCACCTGTTTGTTGCATATTTTCCATTTTTATTATTGTCATGGGAAGGTGAAATAGAAAAAAGCTTTTTGCCATGGTTCAGCTTGTATGGATCATGCTGATATAATCCCTACCTGATTACAGTTATAAGCTCCTAAAACACTGGCCATAAGTGATAAAGACTTCCTTTGTGCTTCAGGCTGTAATCCGCATCAAGCCAGTTTCAATAAGGATTTGTGCATCTGAAGTGTTGCTGAGGATTTGAATCAAAATTATAAACAGAAAATATAATAAAAACCCTGTCATGTCTCTGAATTGGTGATGCTACACCTGTAAATCTGACCTAAAGAGCGGCGATGTCACTCTGCTCATGAAAACACGATGTGTCTGCTGAAGCCAGACACACAGTGAAAGGATCAATTTATTCTTGGCTATGATGCAATTAGTACTTTTGCTAGTAGCTCACTTCTCTTTTAGTGTGAGGTAGTAAAGCCCCAACTTGAAGGAGATCGTTTTGTTTATTCCTGTGGTTTGGGTTTTTTAGGCGTACATTTGTTGTAAAGATTTCATCCGCATGAGATGTGCATACTGGAAGCTTAGTTTTGGAGCCTGAAATAGGATTATGAAATTACATGCCACGCTTTTAATGAGTAAAACACCCCAATTAAAAAGACATAATGGGCAAATTAAGGATGCCTAGGATGTTCTTATTTTGCCTTTGCAGTGACTTTTGTTGGATTACCTAGGGTGCAGGTAGGGGTTTCTATAGTGCATAAAACTCCACATCTCTGAAAAGTTATATTGCACCTTAACCATCATTCAAATTGGTGAAAAAGAGCCACATCAAATATTAATTCTCTTTTTAAACTCCTCCCAGGATACTGTGGCTTCTGCAAAACCATTTCCCCCTCATTTTCATATAAACAATTGGGTTTCTTTCACTTGGCCACTTGCATGGACCAGGCGATGCTCAGGCAGCTCCAAACACTCATTTTATTTTCTTCCTTTTTTGGGGACACACGGGTGGAGCCAGGCCCGGCAGAAGTCAGAGCAGCCCTGGAGCTACTTTAATCCGTATAATCAAGCACAGACCCTGAAGGAGGTTTGTCACCTCCTTTAGCTCTTCCCTTTGCAGCCCTCCTTTGGGGCTTTAGGAGTTAAGGTAGTGCTCTGAGGCCAGAGAGCTGTAATACACAGGACAGCTGCTTTTCTTCTATTCTAGAGACATTTGAGATTTGAGACGAAGTAAATTGTCCATTTAGATGTTTGAGTTGCTGGACCTGGTTAGCTTTTGCTGCAAAGCAGCACTTTTTGGCATCTGATGTGAAAATCATGTGGCAGAATAAATTTAAGAGGTCATCCTGTGCCAAGACTGTGGCAAAATTGAAGGACCTTTTGATCAACGTGCCTTTTGCTTTCTTATGGAGAGACTCAGCAATGCAGAACGAATCACTGACATGCTGAAGATCACTGCTGATTCTTGGAGAAACAATCCAATGGCCACAATTGCGGGGGTGGGGGAGGAAGGTTTGGGGGCTTTTTTACACTCTAAACCACTTAAGAATGGGAAGGAAGAAACTGCATTCGTGCCTCACTATCTTGTGATTTCTGGGATGGAAATTCCATTCTGGAGCGTCCGAAATCCATGTGTGCTTGGGGCTCCTGGGCTGGCAGGACCAGTTGTCCCAGTGTGGCAGCTCCTACCAGCTTCTCCAGGACATCAGGTTTTCAGAGAATCTTAGCACACACTTTAGCAGCGAATTTGTCCTGAAACATTTTGCTTCATTGATTTTTAAATCCCTCTCCTTGCCACCCAGAAAAAAATCTGGAGGTAGGCAAAACAGCAAGTGTCAGTCTGGTCCCTGGGGCAACCTGGTGCCGTTTAAGGGACAGGCACAAGATTCTTGCCTTGGCTCTGAGAAATCATCATCATAATAAAATAGATGTATAAATTATTCAGAGCTCATGAGCTATTGCCTAATGTTGCTTGGGGCCATTAGGGGTTAAGGGTGAGGCAGCCAGGAATCTGTCGTGGTGAGAGGATACCATCCAGGACTGGTGGTACCTGACTGGTCTTTGAAGTTTAGGTGTGGTTTGGACAACTGGCAGGGTGCGACGTTTGGGAAGCACCCGTGACATCTGGCCGTTCCAGTGTGCCACGCACTCGTCTCTACGTTATCTCTTCTGCTTTTGCTGCGCCTCGTGGTGTTGGGAGCGTGGCCCGGGGGCATTTGGCAGCTCAAGGGCAGCCACAGGCGGGAGGTCATAGTCTCCCAGGCTGCACAGCCGTAAATTAAAGACTTTTCTTTCTCTTTGCAAGGCACGTTTCACTGGCTTAGGATAGGATCTGGCAAAGGAGCACCGGTATTTGAAGGCATAACTCTGCTTTCTGTTGTTTTCTTCTCTTTAAAGGCTTTAACCCGTTGCGGAAGCAGCGCAGGGGAACCGCGCAAAGGCGGCCGGAGGAGGCTGGCGCTGGTACCAGGTCAGTTTGGGCTGGAAGATATCCGCTCCGTTCGAGCTGCTCCGCGGGAGCTGGACGGGCCCCCGACGGCAGCGGCAACTTCGCTCTCGCCCACCGGTACGTACGGGGAGGGCGGATACAGCCGGCCGGGAAGGAGGACATAGTCGGCTGTGCGGGGGGACAGCGGGGCGGTAGGACAGCCGGCTGGGGGACACAGCCAGCGGTGCGGGGCAACGCAGCGGGCGGCTCGGAGAGGCAGCCGGGCGGAGCGGGGGAACGCAGCGGCCGTGCAGGGTTCAGCGGGCGCTGCCGACCCCGCGGGCCCTGAACGCGGACGCCGCACGCGGTGCGCACCGACCGGGGCCCTCCCGCCGCCCCGGCCGTGCGGGCCCTGCCCAGTGGGGCGGAGGGGGCCCGGGGCGGGGCGCGGGGCCGAGCTCCTCCCGCCCGGCTGCGGTGGCCTAGGGGGTCTCTGAGAGGCGAGCGTCCCGCGCCGCCGGGGTCGAACTTCTCCGCTAGACTCCTCTCCCACTCTGTCTCTTAAAAATAAAGTTTCCGAGTGGACACAGGGTGTTCCGGAAGCCCTTTCTAGCGGTCACCGCAGGCAGGGGTTGAGGACTCTTGTCCCGTGTGGAAAACTAACGCAGGCATCAGGGAAGCCCTGAACTTCTGGGAGTGCTCGCTCGCATCCACCCTTGAGCAGGACAACCTGAGCAACAGGTGGAGAAGACTTCTGAAGTTTGTTACTCTAAACTCTTAGGAACACTAGAAAAATATTTGTAGCTCAAGGAGCGGCTTTCTGAGGTATTGCAGGGAAATCCAGCGTTTCTCAGTCACACCTGTGCAGAAATGTGATTGCCTTAATTATCACAACCTGTGGATGAAGCTAATGCAAAACACGTGTTGCTTCTCCAGTTTGACCTTCATATTGCTCAGCTGGAAGGAGTGCTGGGCTTTTGGAGGCCATTTACTGCTTGCTGTGTTATTGTGGCTGTGTTACCAAGGTCTAGGTGAACTCAAGGTTAACTGGAGTAGATGATTGATGAGATGTCCCCGAACTGCTGCTCAGTCTCTTACAATGCACCAGGAGATACCCCCTCCACTAGAACTGTGTATAAATAGCTCTTGTAAACAACTTTAAATCTCACAAGTTTCTTTTTGAGCTCTCCAAGGGTTTTACAGTTCAGTACAGCTCTAAAATAGTAGTTATGCGTATGTTAAATGGCTTCAGGTGATAAAAATCTCTTAAAAGATGAGCAAAGGTAGACTAGGTCAGATATGATTGAATTCATCAGAAAATTCTAACTGTTATAATCATGGGTATGTCTCAGTTGTTGTTAGGCTGCAGGCTTTGTAGAGCAAAGGTCTTGATGATCTCTGAATCATATGCTACTGCTATGTAAACAGTACTTTACTCACGTGCTCACTGCACAATTCAGTTTCATGGCCTGGACGTGTGAGTTCAGCTCCTTGCTTTTCAGCCAAACACATCTAAACTAGTAACTTTATATAATAAAGCCAGTAAAACTTTATATAATAAAGCCAGTAAAGTATTGTGTGCATCTTCAGTGTGTGTGTAACAATGTAGTCTGTGACAGAAGTGAAACAAACTCACAGTTTGTTTCACTTTTTGAATAGTGCAAAGTTTAGCCCGGCTGACACGTAGAGTTCAAGAGTGAGTGGAGTCTAGAGAAAAAGATGAGAGAAACCTGTGAAGTATGAGCAGGAAGGAAAGCTGGAGTTTTGTATAACTTAAAAGATGGGAGTACTGAGGAGGAATGAGACTGCAAGTGCACAAAAAGTTGGTGCAGAGGTGAGGATAAGCCATTTAGGGAGTTCACAGTGTAGAAATACACTCAGTGTTGTCTGTATTTCAAAATGGCTTTGTTGATTTTTGTTAACGGTTTGCAAGGGGTGTATTTGGAGAATTTTATTGTGTGTTACATCTTTCTCTTGCTGCTTCAATCCTTTTGTAATGCTGAGTCTTTGTTATGATTGCAAAATCCTTTTTGTAAAGCGGTTTTATTTTTTTATTGCTGTCCTTTGCTGCAGTTATAGCTCCTTTTTAATTCAGGTGCCTTTAGTGTTGTTTTTCTAATTAGTGCTTCCTGGAGTTATAGAGCTGTCTCTTAGACCTCTTTTGTACCAGGTCTTTAGAGAGGTTCTAGAAGTATATGCTTTATTGCTAGAGTTCCTTTCTCTCCCTGAGTTTACCAAATATATTTGGTTAGTTTTACAGCTGCAAGACTGTCTTACTAGAATTAGGCATTGCTTTGTTGTTTAGGTTGTTATGTAGCCCTTATCTTTAGTAATACCCCAATTCCTAGTTCCTGGAGTTCCTTCTTGGGAACTGTGCCCAGTGTTAATGGCTCTCCATGAGATCCAGAATTCGTAATAAGCCGTTTTAAATTTTTAGCTTCTGGCCAGTTTGCTTTTACAGCTAAGAAAATCAGCTCTAGAGATACCTTTGTAGGTCCAGTTGTTTGGTGCTCTGGTGAAAGTCTGTTCTGGTTTTGTTCCTGTAACTTCCAATGGCTCTTCTAAAGGGAGATAAACTCAATTTTCCCAGGTGAAGTTTTTAGCACCCTGTTTTTTATTGATGCATATTTGGAGCATGGGGCTATGTAGAATTCACCTGCTGCATCTCTTGCATTTCTTGGAAGAACTTTTTGGCTGACCCATCTTGTGTTGCTGTGCCTGCCACATGTTTTAGTTAGAGCCGATTTCCTAATTCCGGTGTTACTAAATGAGTGTGCCTGGAGCAGGCTGCAGGCAGTTAGCCACCACTCTTGCCAGCAGAGCCACAGATGCTGCACACCAATCTCACCCAGCAGCAAGCAAAGATTTATGACACTTCCCTCTGGGTTTTTCCAGCTCTTGATACAACTGTTTTTTAGCATACAAGCAGCAAATCTGTATTTAAGAGGTGCTGGGAATGTGTGCTGTTCAGGTGGCCTGTCGGTGTGCTGAAAGACCAGCAGATGCTCAGTTTGCAGTGGCGTTGTGTGAAAAGCAGATCACCTGTGCAAATTCATTGGGTGTATGTGGTGTTGGCTTTACCTGTGCGCGCGTACTGGATGTACCCAGATTGCTGATGTTTTGCTGAGACAGTAGCAGTGACCAATATCCGGTATTTTGTCTGGAGCCTAAAAATCCAGATATTGTACTTAGATTTTTTGTGCTCTGGTTGGAAAATATTGATGGGTTTCTCAGTGGGGAGCAAAATGGTGCTTTGAGGAAACTTGAGACAATCAGTTCAGTGAATCCGTGGCTATTATCCAAGTGGCTTAATTGAGCAATACTGCACATCTGAGTTAATCTTAGCAACTTTTAGACATCTGGAAATCAGAGGCCAAGTTTGCTCTACGGTAAATACTGGGGAGGGAAGGGGAAGTTAGAAATTCTGGTTGGTTTTCATTCACAAATGTTAGTTTTGGTATAAACTGAGTCACTGTCCAGAGTTTCCACCAGAGAGGAAGTGCAGATGTTTCTACTGTAGAGGAAACATAGGTGTCTGTCTGTGATTTATACCTAAACCTGAGGAAAATAAACTTCCCAGTTCTACCACCCTGTTGCTGGCATGTTGTCATGCTGCAGAAACTACTCAGTTGCCCAAGTTGGTGGGATGTTTATCTGGAGGTGATTTCTGTGGGTAGCCCGATTTTCCAGAGCTTGGTTTTCACCAGGAACCTTCCATGGCACAAGCACTGAGTGCTGTTCCTTCTTAAGGCATTGTTTTCAATAGTTCGATTGATCTATGCGTCTTATTTCTTGCGCTTTCTTTCCTTGCTGCCAGCTGGTTAGATTTATTCTCTACCTTCCTATTTAATTTAGGCTTCAAAGTAGACATCCTGCTCAAGTGCAGAAATGATGTCAGTGAAGTAATGGGCTGTTCTCCCACATGTGCAGCTGGACAGTAACGTCATCAAAATAACTACCTGTCCTATCACTGACTCATTGCAGGTTCTTAGTTTTCAGGACCATATGACTGGATGAATTACCCTCTGGTTTTACTGCAGATTCTTTATGATAACAAACAAAAGTCAGTTTGGTTTGGTTTTGTTTATTGAAAAAATTATTTAATGAGTCTTAGCATGTAAAATTCAGACTCACATAGAAATCTCGTTTGTCATCTAGATTTTTACCCATAATATATAATGTGACTTCAAACTTATTTTGAATCTGGTCTTATCTTTGTGTTCAGAAATGTCATCCATGAAGTGACCTTCTGGTGCACATATTGTGTATATTCCCACAGATATAAAATGTGGGATTATTGGTTTAGAAATAATACCTGATTAATGCTGTAATAGCTAGTCTGCTTAAGCAACTTGTATTGCTTATATTCGTTTTGGCTAAAAAACAATTATTTCTCAGTTTATTTTAGAATTGTTTGACAGAATGATAGTGGTGATGCAGTGCTTATTTAGGGAAAAAATAATAATATAGGCAGAAATAAGTGTGTGTTTAAAATGCATGTGTCTCCCTTTGGAAATCTGAAAACTTGAGGATTTTCCAGGAGTATGGTCCACTTTACCCTATGACACAACTGTAAATCATTGGAGAGTGGGCTTTTTGCCACCAAGACATGGATTTATTCTTCAAATGGTGACTAAAATTTCATAACTTTTATTGCAAGTGATGTACGAAACAGTCAAAAAATAAAGCGTCTGATCTGTAGTGGCAGTAAATATTTTGTTATTGGCAATTGGTTTCAAAGGAGGTTAGAATATTTAATCACAGCAAGTAAGCTTAAGCATTAAAGATTAAATATACAGCGCTTCTACAAGAATCCTTATTGTTTTAATCAAAAGGACAAATTATGATCCAGGTTCTGCAAAAACTTAACTTTGTGTTTTTATTTGTGCACTGTGATTAGCTTCAGGGAAGTCCTTGGGATTGGCTTTCTGTGTTTGAAATTCAGTATGTTGGTAGGCTTTGTGGAGTTGAAGTCCAGATGCAAATTTTAACCTCTCATATTTTCTGAGGCTTTTTTAATTTGAAGTTGTAGGCAAGTGCATGTTTGGAATGAGGGGAGATGGGGTTGGAATGTAAGTTTAAAAAAATAGTGTTTGGCTGTGCGTCTTCAGTGTTGTGTTAGTATTTGTTCCTTGGTTATATTAATGAATTTACTTTGTTTTCCACGTGTTCCGTCCTACACTGATCATAACTTGAGTCTTCAGTTGGGCTTTATGCAGGATAAACACTTGAGGGACAATATTCCTGTTCCCATCCAAAATGTTTTGCCTACCCTAGTATTAGTCTTGGAGGAGTAATGCTTCTCACACATACATCTGAATATTAGAGAGGAAGGTCTCAGAATTTCGAGTATTTTGGTTTGGGGTTTTTTTGCCTTTTTTCTATCTTTTTTGTTTCTTTCATTTTTCCTTTAGAAGTTCAAGTTTGTGTATGGATGGTGAATTGGTCAAAATTGTTATTTAAGGACCATTAAATTGTGATAGTAGACTAAGTGCTCAAATGTTTTAAAGGAGAAGAGGGAAAAACGAATCTGATGCCTATAAAGATTTCTCCTAGTGTGTTTTCAGGCTGTGAGCCGCCGCTGCTTAATTTTCATCCAGCCACTGCATAAAATTTTGCCTCTATATATATCTAAATATAAAAGTGGGTTCTGTAGCTAGATTTTGTTTAAAACTTATTATAAAACACTGCCAGAGAGCCACTCTAGAAAAACAAGTAAATACTTATTTGCAACTTGATTTTCTTGTGTCTTACTCTTGCTTGTCTAATCTTCACTCTTTAAGGTATTGGTTAAGTTGATCAACTGAGCTTGAATGTAATGTGTTAAAATGTTTTTCTTAATTTTGTTCAGTATTTTCCTGTCGAGTTTCAGTTTAAGCACAGCATGTTACAGACAAGCTGAAGTCAAGCAGGTTTGTCTTTTCTTTTTTTGTATCACCCTATGTATTCTCTTTACTTAATAAAAATGATCTAGAATGAGCCTGTTTTGTTTGACAGCAGTGTTTTACGATTTATATAATTGATGAATTTCTGTAAAGCCTTGGATGCTCAGAGGAACAGTTTTCTACTTCCGTGCTAAGTTTCCAACTCGTGTGCTTCTCCCTTCCTTTGCAGGCATCGGTGCTCCGGAGGTCTCAGAGCACCTTGGTCGTGGCAGAACATGACAACGAGTCTCTCACGCCCATTACCCTCAATGCCATCACTGCGGCAAAGCGCCTGGGAGGGGAGGTTTCTTGTTTGGTGGCTGGTACCAGCTGTGACAAGGTAGGAAATACTATTTGCATACCAATGAAATAAAGAATGCAGTGAAACAATACTTGGCAGTGTCTTGGGCAGCCTGAAAAATAATCCGTAGTGAGGAGAAACCGTGCCAGGAGTTGCTAATCTGCCAGAAAAGTCCTGCACTTGGAACTGCTTCTCTTCTAAAGAGAAAATACAGATATAGATTTCATTTCACAGGGGACAGTATCAATAACGGTCGCTACATGCTCGAGCAAGCAAATTTTTATAGGACTAAAGGACAGTTAACTTTTAAAACAAGCTACATCTCTGTAAAGTTTAAATGACAAATATTGCATTGCTAAGAATTTAGAAAGAAGCTGATGCTTGTTTAAATGGGAACCAGTAGAAGTGAAACAACCATGATAAATTGGGCTTTTGAGCAAGTTGCTTTTACTAACCCGTCACGAGTTGGGTAGAGAGCATTTGCGACCTGAAATTTTGAAATTAGTGCTTCTTGACTATATCATACAGCTCACATATGTAAAAAGTTCCTTGTATGTTAGCTTTGTATTTTTAGTGTAATTTTTATGTGCCAATTCTAGAGACAATGTAGATAGTACGTTAGTGGCACTTTTATTCCAGCATGACTTGGTATTGTGTGAGCAGTAAAAGCACAAAAAACTGCCTAATATTTACATACTGTTTATGAACCATTATTTTGAAAGCAACATGTAGTATCTCATGAAGAAAGCATACTTAGAGCAGCTTATTCACAAATAGGTGGAGAAACCTCAGTAGCTGTTCAGGTATTTGAGGTGGAGATGAGGCAAATATTTATCTAAATCAAGAAAATGAAAAAGAAAAAAAGAAATAATAGTCTGACATGTGTCTTTAATTTTCCTTATTCTATGCACTTGCATAGGAGAAAAAGTTTTACAACTGTTTTGTTTGTTTTAGTGCTAAATATATGGAGTCTGTATGTTATGGTGGGAAAAAGTCTTTTATGAAAAATGAAGGTTTAGAGATTTTTATTTAAGAGCCAGTGACTCAAACAGATATTCCGCAGCAGCTATTAGAAATTTTTTCCTTATTTCCTTTTGTTAATTTTTGAGGGTAAACTGATACTCATCAAACTCAGTAAAACTATACTGTTCTCGGATGATGCATGTGGTCTCCAGATCTCACTGTCAGTCCTCTTCTCTCTGATCTGTAGTAACCCTTTTATCATTTAAACTTCACTTGTGCCAATTCAAACAAAAAACAATGCATAAATGTAAATTGAAAATAGACATTGCTTCAGTGGGCAAAAAGTCAGATGCAAACAAAGGGTTGCTCCTAGAATTTGGACAGAAATCATGACAACGTTGCACATTTGTATTTCTTCGTACGGTAGATACTGACTGATCTAAAAGAAAGTAGGATTTGTTTCTTGGTGATTGTATTGGAATACTGAGCAATAATCCTCAAGTGTGATTGTTGTCGGCTGCTGTAAGAAATGCTGGGATCGGTGTGGAGCCTGCATGCAGGAGGCAAGTTTTCCTAAGCTGGATTTTCTCCGTAGTTCTCTTACTCACAAATTCATTTTCATTATCCCATAAGGCACTATGCTGGGGATCAGAAGACGTGCAATTTATTCCATTCAGGTTTGTTCTGATTTTGAAATTAATGTACTTTTGGTTCTGGTTTTACTAATCTATAGGTTGTGAGCTATTTGCAGTGGGGACTCCATTGTTACATGTTTGTGGTGCCTGTTAAAACACAAACTAATAGTAATTCACTTGTAATCACAGGTAGCATCAGAACTCAGCAAAGTGCAGGGTGTTGCAAAAGTTCTCGTGGCTCAGCATGATGTGTACAAGGGATTTCTAGCAGGTGAGAGTTGTTCTTACCTATTGACAAAATAAATTCATTTGTGTATTTGTATCTGTGATCAAAAAGAAGATAGTTGTAAATTCTGAGCAATATATTTTTATTCTCAGAGGAGCTGACTCCCTTGATTGTGGAAACTCATAAAAAATTTAATTACACCCACATTTGTGCCGGAGCATCTGCCTTTGGGAAGGTAAGTAGATCAGAGAGCATCAAAAAGTTCTTGTAGAAAAGAGACAGTGCTGTATATAAGAGTGTGAATCAAAGGTCTGAGAGAGATCAGCCATGAACAGTTTTGCATTAGTATTTACAGTAGTTTGCTTAAGAGGTCATTAATTAGATTTCATGATTCGTGTTTGAGTTCTTTTATGAGCTGATGTGAAAAAAAATAATGTAGAAGAAATATTCTGTGGTAACCAGCCAATCCTATGGACACAAGGCAAAATGTACAACAAGGCACACCAGATTAAGTGATCTGAAAGCATGAAAATTGTAAGGAAAAGCATAGCAAATTGAGATGAAAAATTTGTTATTTGCATGTTGAAATGAAAGTGTGCAGACCTATTGGAGGCAAACATTTTTTTGGAGTGGGATTTGCATCTGTGATATAAGTCATGTACATTGAAATGTCTGTAAACATATATAATAAATAACACAGCTCTAAGTCCTTAGAATGGTTTTTGATGAAAACCAACTTCATGGTTTTTAATGAAAATACAAATTTTCAAACTTTTTTTTAAGGAATGTGTTTGTAAGTACATGGAGGGCCTAAGTACTAAGAATGTGGGCAACATTGTGGGGCAGCTAAATTAGAGAAAAAGGATCCTTTGCAAATCTTACCGAAGTAGGATGAGTAATGACGTCGGCCTTCCATCTCATCTGACTACTTTCGCTTCCAATCAATATCAATCCATATGCTTGTATTTTTGCTAAGAGAAATCTTTATGTACCTTAAGCCTTCGGTTTTTGTAGTTTTTTTTTGAACTGCAGTGTCATAGTAGCAGATAATTGCTTTTGCTTTTAAGCTTACACTGCCATTTTTGAGTGCTTCATGTGAGTAAAGATTTCAGAACTGGGCCCTTTTTTCTTGTACCAGATTAGGAGGCAGACAAAAAGCAAATAATCATCTTATTGATTTCTTCATCATTTTTGCTGCTCTTTTTATCCTTCTTCCCACTCCTAAAGATGCTAAGTAATTTTCTGGAGCAAATTTTGGAGCAAGAGGTTATATACTTTAATGTTAAATTTAAAGGTTTTTTTGCTTTGGAGGGAAGAGTGCAGGGTTTTTTCATCTCATTTCTGGCGTCTAACTCCCAAATGCACCTTTTTTTTTTCCTTGGAGTGCCAAGAGCTCAGCAATCCATAAGTGTCAATTTTCTGAGTAAATGACATCTATATTCAGTTTTAGAATATTTGAAGCAAATAAATCTCCGAATTTAAGATACTGAATTAAGAGTTTACTTAGAGTAAGTCCCATAAAATGTCTAATGTTATTACAGTAATGGGGTTTTATTTGGCTGCTAAAGCTACATGAGTAGCCCTTCAAAAATCTTAGATCTATATGTCTTAGAGGCAGCATTATATGAAGGTAAAATCGGGTCAGCAGTGTTCTTTTACTGACCGTGTACATTTTACTTAGCATTTACTTTGCTAACTTTTCATCTCTAACTTCTAGAATCTTATTCCCAGAGTGGCTGGCAAACTTGATGTTGCCCCTGTTTCTGACATTATTGAAATTAAGTCCCCAGATACTTTTGTGAGAACTATCTATGCAGGTGGGTATTCACAAAAGCTGTGTGGTATTTGTCCAATGAGGAATCCAGTACTACTAATTTTTCTACAATCCTATTGTTAAAACCTTGGAATATGACAGGAATTTTCACTTTACAATCTCAATTGCTGTGATTAATAAAAAAATTAAGCTTGGGGATGGGCACGATGCTCCTTGTGTGAGAAAGTAAGTAATTCCAGGGGCCTTGGAAGAAGCATGTCAGACCCAGGTCTGTCACCTTTAGGAATAGAATTTGGTCACATCCTTTCCATGTACTGTGTTTGTTCATGCCCTTCTGGTCAGATTTTGGAAAGTGTAAGACATCAGGTTAATAGTCCAGCTTTATTTAATAGGACTAGCATTAGTTCTGATTTAAGATACCACAGGGTTATTTTTTCTAATTACGAAGACATTGAACAAATTATTTATAATATTTAATTAACTTAATTTGTAATTCTTTTTCAGTCTTGTTTCTCTAATGCTTAGCTGACACTGTGTTTTATTTTAGATATGAGCTCATTAGCTTGTGTTTCTTAATTTTACTGTAAAGATTGTACCACATGTACCAGCAGGGTATTACATTTTGAATTATGGTGCCAGAATGTGGTTTTGTGCTGCACTTTTAAGTTGCTTCCCAGTAATTCAGAGTTTCAAGATGACTTTGTTTATGAATAGTTTGTCAATAGTACATTTGTCAATAGTAAAATGTTGCAGCATTTTTTCTTTTAGCGTTCCCTGCAGCCTCCAGTGTGAAGTATTGTATTATATTATAGAGAGAAACAGTCGCACAGATAGTTGGGGGAGGCCTCATTGTCTTCAGTTCTGATGAATTCATGCAACAGGGTAAAAGATCTACTTTGAATTATAGACATTTTTTATGTGTAAGAATGGCATTTTCAAAGTTTTTGTTTTTCATCCCTTCTAAAATTTAAAAGCTCATTCATAAGAGATGATTTGAATGCTTTGTATCCTTTAAAAATAGACGATTTGTATTTGTACTTTAGAAACACAGGGCTAAAACGTAAATTAAAGTATTTGTAATCTCTGTTTATTAAGTGCTAAGTTTTAGTCATCTAAAACTGCAGTTTTGGGAAGTACCTTGGTGGATGTTGCATATTCTAGTACAACTGCTAATGTGGTTTTGATATTAATTTTATTTGGTTTTTGTTTTTTTTTAAGCACAGTATGTCTAATAATCTTTAAATTTTTAATGTGACTTTTTTTAGGAAATATTATTTGCACTGTGCAGTGTGATGAAGCAGTCAAAGTGTTTACTGTACGGGGAACTTCGTTTGAGGCTGCACCAGTGAGTGGTGGTAGTGCCAGTGTAGAAAAGTGTGAGTATTTGTTCTGGGATGCTGTTGTTTTATTTAATAGAGTTAGTTTTGCTCACTGCATGGTGATGTTTTGGAGAAGTATTTGCCAAAGCAAACTGATTAATGTTAGTTTTATAATTCCGAGTGCCTGTACTTTTTAGTGATGTCTGGTAAGAGAAGATACGGATTATCTGCACAGTTACTTCCTTTTCTTTGACCAGAAATGGAGATTATCTGTGCTGAAATCTGTGCTTGTTCCACTCACTGCCTGCCACTGCAGTCTTGAAACTTTAAGTAAGGACAAATTACAGCTGTTTGAATAACCAGATTGGTTTTCAAAACAAGACTGAGCAAAAATAGAAGTGTTTGGCTCTCCGCAGTTTTGATTTAGTCATATTGCAATTGAGATAGGTCATTACATCATCAAGCTAGATTAGTGGCAGTTTAAATTGATTTGAGAACACCCAGTTGTTGTTTTAGATCAGTTTTAACTATATCAGTTTAATTTACAATTTAATGAAGCCAGTGTAGCTCTGATAATTGAGGAATCCAGTCACAGAATGACAAAGTACATGGGATTGGAAGGGATCTCTAGAGATCATCTAGTCCAGCCCCATGGAGCAGATTACCCAGGACTGTGTCCAGTCAGGCTTTGAGAATGTCCACAGGTGTAGACTTCAAAACTGCTCTGGGTAACCTGTTCCACTTTTGGTGACCTCTGCTGTTTTTCACTCTGAGCCTTTTTGTTTTGTGGCTTAGTCCCTGCCTCTGAACCATCCTGTATTTCCTAACGTCTGTGGATGGTAGAAGTCAAACGTTACTGAAGTTAGTGTATTGCACTGTTGGTGCAGTGCCTGATGGACTTGTCTGCCTGTGATAGTGAGGCTCACAGTTCTTATGCTGGGTTGATATCAGTGTGTAACTTGTACGGCAGAATTCCTTTTAGTGCAGTTTGTGTTGTAGGTTCCCTAAACACAACTGGTGAACGAGGCTTGTTACTCAGAGCCAGGAGCAACTGCTGACACTCATCATAAGCTTGTGGCAGAATTGGTTATAGAATGAACTTTGAATTAAGCTTAAGCTCAGATTGCAGCTTGAAAACACGTGCTTTCTCATTTTGCTTGTGGATGTTTGGTTCATCTGGTGAATGCAGTGACCCCTCCACCACCCGTCGGCATCTCTGAATGGATCGAGCAGAAGCTGACGAAGAGCGATCGCCCGGAGCTCACCAGTGCAAAAGTGGTTGTGTCGGGGGGTGAGTGGATCACATTAAAACTGTCTGATGTTGCATTGAAGTAATGGTACCTCTTGGTAAATCGTATCTGTAGCAGAGTACTGTAATGTGATGCATTAAAAAAAAAAAGAAATTATAATGTAATTCTGAAATATTCCATGGGGGCCACTGAGGAAGCACCCAATATGTATATTTTGTAAAGAGGTAAAACATGAGTTTACGCTGGGAGGCTTTGTAAGAACATTGTCATATTTGGCGAGCCTCTTTAAGATTTTAGCAATATGAAGTGATTTTTAGATGGAAATTTATCATGTTTAAAATTACTGCTGATCATTTCAGTCAGTCCAAACATTATTATGTAATGACCTTAGTGATTTAAAAACCTGTATTGATTGTATTCTGCTCCTTAGGTATCAAGTGATGGACTGTGATTTTTACTGTATGCCTGCAGCCAAAATGATTTCTTACTAATCCCACTACAGTGTTTTGTT
>VYZR01005388.1:25234-40310 GCA_013400675.1 Oxylabes madagascariensis
GATATTTCATTAACCAGACAATAAAGCACAATACACGACAATGCTACAAGAGTCAGCCTGTGCCGTCAAAACTGAAGCAGTTGCAGAAATTAATGTATGGATAGAGGC
Source organism: Oxylabes madagascariensis (assembly GCA_013400675.1). NCBI lineage: Eukaryota > Metazoa > Chordata > Aves > Passeriformes > Timaliidae > Oxylabes > Oxylabes madagascariensis. The sequence goes on from VYZR01005388.1 coordinate 25,343, forward strand.
AACTAAACTTGGCAAAGCAATTCTGATGACATTCCAAATCAGAAAAAAATTCCCCAAATATCTGAAGGTTGCCTTTTCTCTTAGTTACTATTATAAACTTCATGATCTTACATATTTCCTGGGAAATTGTCAAATATTCAGACTATTCAACTTTATCAGGTTTATTTCCAAACAAAAAGTGTATTCCTAAATTTAACTACTTATCTCTGAACCTTCAAGGACAGAAGGAAATATAAAGAGAAGGAAAATGGAAATTGTTATAAGAAAGATCATAAGAGAAGGTGACCTGAAACAGGAACTTGGACGTCCTTATCCACAAAGACAATTTTAATCTTATATTCCAATATGACTATTAAAGCTTCTATTTTTTTTTCTGTCTAGACAAAACAGTAAAAATACCAGGAAGAAAATTTAGTTATATTTTTTAGAGCTTCAAGGACATGAAGTTTAGTTTGATTCCTGATGAGAAATGATAAAGTTTCCACAGTTCCTATTTTATCGGAAGAGGTTCAACAAATCCGTTGTAGAAACCAATCTAAAAGATAGATAAAATAGAAGAGATAGATAAAAATAGAAAAAACCCACCAAAACTGAAGAAAACTCCAGCCATCCAACTGCTAAAGCAATCCAGACATGCATCGGATGATGTTGTACAACTGCTGATGTGACCTCACAAACTGTGGTGTGTAGTTTGGGTTTTATGCAGCCTCCAAGGACACACACCAAGGCTGCAATCCACTACAAATGGTGTCTGCTTAACTGAGGAGCAATACATTACATTTTCTATCCAGAAGGTGCCATAAAATACAGTTCAAGCTGCAGTTCATGTTCACTTGTCTCACAGACACAATGAACACTAAGAGCACATCAAGGACACTTTGTCAATAACAAGTCATAGAAAAATGAGTGAAAAACTCTTTTCTTTGTCTGATTCAGGAAGTATTTTTAAAATGGTATGTTCTGATGAAAGAAATGAAACCACAAAGAGACACAACGATTGCATTTATATGTACATGTGAATAGATTGGTAAGCACTGCTTCGAGCCTCTGAAGCAGCCAAGCAATGGTGTCTCAGAAGTAATTGTATGATAATTACCTGTAATTATCAGGTAATTACCGTACAATTATTTCAGATTGGCCAAAAAATTAGCTCCCTCTTCATATCTCTAAGTTTGATAATTCAGTGAGTGAATAATATATTAAAAGTGCTAAGTGATCTCTGAGACAAAGGCTTAATATCCCCATAGATTCAAAGCAAATAATGGCAAATGTTATTAAAAATTTTTATCATTAAAATGTAATTTAATAAATAAATGCATAAAAATCAGAAACTTGTGAAGCCACAGGACTTTTATAAATGAAAGAGGCACAGCACGTCTGCTGAATTTTAGCTCTATTCTAAAATTTAAAAGGGCTTGCACGGAGTTTAGTAAGCTCTTGCTATTTTTAGAAATGTCCCACACCAGATGTTTTTTCATTCCTTATGTTGCAGGATACCACATTTATTTCCAGATCCTCCCAACCAATGCATTTACAACTCAGCCATTGTACAGATATTTGTACAATGCACATAGGAAAATTTGCATCTAATCAAGGCAGCAGGATTTGGCTAATGACATCTTTCCTAAATCTTCAGCCATTGAGATCAAAACCCGAATACAGTTTTAAATCAGTGACAATTTGGCTTTCAGAATCTTTATCTGAGCCAAGACTTCACCTTGACATTCCCAGGGCTGATGCTCCACTTGCTTCCCTGCAATGTCTCCCTAATGAAGTCTCCAGTAGTTTCCACAAGGCTGATTGTTTTTCAGGTCATTTCCTTACTTTCCTTGGCCAAGCCCTCTTAAAGCAAACAATGTTTTAACAGCATTCACTTCTTACTTTCTGAAATTTTGCCAAACTGTTTATGATGAAGTAGAAATTTCCTTCTGACTTGAAGCATAAGTATGAGCATTTTCTAGCACCATTAGTTTGTCATCCAAGAACTAACTTGTCCTTACAGGAAGATGTGAAGTTGTGTGAATTTTAACTTGCTCACTAGGTATTCCCAGCCTTCTCTTCAACAGAGGGAAGAACCCAAAACTTGAAACTTGAGTGAGAACAGTGCTATAGTACTATTAACATTGAAATTTCTGCTTGCAAGTTCCGTAGTGTTTATTCTTCACTAAAATACAGCTTCACCAGGTCCTTAATGCTTATTTAGCAGCTAGAAACAGCTGCAGACGTTAACTTTTGATCTCATCTGCTCTCAATCAATTCTTAAAATGAACGGCTGCATATACAGCTGGAGCTACACCAACTGCCATTCTTTCCAAGGACTAATGGACTTCTGTGCATCAATACTGACTTCTGACAACATGGAAAAATGCATTAGATTTTTTCAAGTAACTCCCACTTTTTCAGTGCACTGAATGTCTTATAAACAGGTATTTACAGATTCTTCTTTCCTAAAATTGCCTTTGGGAAATTCACAAAAGAACTACATGGCTCATTTCTACAAGTAGAATATACTGCAGTGAGAATGACAAAATTGAAAAATGCCAAATGACTCAATGTATCCGCTACTAAAGCAAAAATGATGGACAGGAAAAGCCCACACTTAAGAAGTAACATTTATTAACACCTTTAAAACAGTGTGACAGTTAGGTAATTTGTTGGGAGTGAGTACAAAGAAGGAACCAGAACTGTACTTGAGAGGTTCCTCTCAGTATTGACACAGCTATATAAAGGGAAGTTAGTACCTCTAAAACTTTCTAATTTCTTCTGAACAAGTTATTATGACTTTACCTTAAACTGGATCCTAAGCATGGTTTTACTTAATTATTAACCATTTTTGCATGGTTAGAAATCCATTTCTATGATTATATTTGTAAGGATCATGGCATTAGTTGTCTCTGCCAGAATTTCTCACTCTCATCTGAAAATCAGAAATGGTGGTCACTCTGAGAGAAGTGGCAGGACATGAGCCAGCCTCTGCTGACATGGTCTAAGTAGAGATAATTTCCAACAGCCACACTGACAGCTGGATGCATTAGGAGTTTTCTTACTTTCACTACCAATGGCCCGATGCTGGAGTTACTTATCATTTTGCTTTGCTTTAGCTTGGTTCTTTTCCTGAACTATAATAAAGCAGCTGAAGAAATATTTCTGTTTCTTGTGTTGATCATTCCTAATTACTGGTTTCTTTGGTAATGCACTGTTTATCACCAGTAGCCAAGCTCCCCAACAAACATAATCCGTTACAAGCATTGGTATATGCTCCACCAGGGATCCTCAGGATAACACTGAAAAGTTAACCTTGAGGTACTGAAGAATCTCAAAACCTGAATACTCAAAATTTTCAAAAGGATGAGATGCAGTCACAGAGCAAATGACACTGTAACCACCTCATGTCATGAGCAGAGTACCTGTGAGGCACCGTGCACTCATCACCTCTGTGTCACCTCGGCACCATGCACTCACCACCTTTGTGTCACCTGGGCACCGTGCACCCATAACCTCTGTGTCACCTGGGCACCATGCACCCATCACCTCTGTGTCACCTGGCCAGTACCATGCACCCATCACCTCTGTGTCACCTGGGCAGTACCATGCAACCATCACCTCTGTGTCACCTGGGCANGTGCACCCATCACCTTCTCTATTCCGTTCCTCCACAGCACCAAGAGAATCTGTGCCTGAGGTTCCCACTATCAAAATATATGAGGAAATGTTTAACGAAATTGTCTTCAGTTCAACACCTTGGCTCCAACGAGACAATTCTGCCATTTCAGCAAGAATTTTCCATTTAATGAGGAAATAAGTGAAGTTATTTGTATAGTTATTCTGTGTCCTTGTACTTTTCTAGAGGATATTGGCTCATAGTTAACAACATCAAAACAGTTGGTGCCCCTGGCTAGAATACTTCACTATCACCTGCTTGTTCGAGCACTAAATAAATCTCCGTTTTCAAGTGCTTACAAGCAAGAGTCCAGCACGTGTTTCAGACATTCTGCTCATGTACAGATGTTAATACATCCTCCACACACCAAATGTTATCAAATGTGGCTTTGTTGTCTCTGCAGCAGTTACTTAAAGCTCATTTGAAATGTATAGTGAAGTAACTACATAAATAGAAAGAAGAGATCTTTCCTCAGAGGGTGTGATTTCTTGTGGGAAATCTATTAACTGTTTGGGATCAAAATGCAGCATTTCCACATGCTTTTACCATTGCTTCTGTAATTTCAGTTTCCAAGGTGCAAGGAGGCAATTTTATATTAAATACCAAGTTTCCTACTACATCATCATCTACCAGTGATGGTATCAGTCACCACCTTTTCAAAAACCAGTTTTAAACAACTTCTAAAGTTTGATTAAAAATTTGAGTAACAAAAGGATTTGTCTTGAAGTCCAAAATGTTTGAGGATTTATTCCCATCATCATGACATTTCCGGAAGAAATCCCATGAAATATGGAAATAAACATTATGCTTCAGTCAAAAAGCAGTTATGGTTGGAAGATTAATTTATTGACTCCTAATTCACCTCATTCTCCTGTGACTGTCAAATAGGTAGGAGTGGAAATTTGTCAAAAACTTCTGTCTCTCGATAAAACCTCCCTCACAACCCACATGCTGGGAAAATAATACCTGTAACCCATGAAGAAACAGATCAGCAGCTTCAGGCAATGACATACACAGGCAAACCTTTAATTTAATACTCTCTCATGCTTCACTTTCATGTGTCTCATTTAGCAGGGCGCTTTAAAGAGAAGCAATGTAGCTGCTGTCAGTGATATAAGTGCTGTGTTGGTGCCCTTGGGTCCTTACACACCAGTGAATGATGATTGATCCCTGCTGCTGTTCTTTTGGCGGCCACCAACAGCAAGTGATACTGAAGGAAAAATGGAAAAAGCTACAGATCAAGTAAGGACAGGGATAAGTGTCACATACCAGCCCCCTTCTGCCCACTGTCTTTCCACCATGCATTGAAAATTTGCTTTATGTTCCTGATGGCTGCATAATTGCCCCCAACTCTGAGCTCAGAGGCTCTAAGCAACAGCTCAGTGAGAACTGTCAGTAACCCACCTACAGCAGTGTGCCTCCAGGAAAGCTGGTAGCAAAATTCCATTTAAACTTCTAACAGCAAAGCATTTGTTTAGTTACTCAGCAGAGTCTCTTTTGTGTGCCAGGTCTCCCTTCCAGAAAGGCCAGGGAATTCTAACCATCAGCTCGTTTCCCTAAAACGGGTACATCATCCACCGACAGAACCTAACAGTGCTGTAACGAAATGCAAGATAATCTCACAGGCTGGGGGGAGTGGGAAGTGTTTTAAGAAGTGATATCACTTAAAGGCAACCACCAGGAGTTTACAAGAATTTCCATTCTTTTAATTAAAGATTTTATGAGTCTTGGAACACATTCCTGTGCCCTATTATACATCAGAGCACTTAAAAATTCAGCGCCTTATAAAATTGCCATAAAGAGATAGGAAAACCAAAGGAGCCTTTAGAAGAAAAACCTATTTATACAATGACTGTTATGATTTACAAAACAATTAGAGTGACTTATTTTACTTACTATATCTTTATTTCTTCTTTTCTGTTGTTTGTGACTACCTTTCAATACATCCTAATATAAACTACCTGCCTTCTAAATTCATTGCTCCATTTATATGCTCAGCATGTTCGGAACAAATATTAAAATCCTCAGAAAAGGAGCTAAACTCACTGTGCCAGAAGAAAAAGTATTTCTATTACAGTGATAAAAATACATTCATTAGAATTCAATTTTAAGAGAATTATTACTTCAAAAAGCAAAGGTGAAAAAAATATTACTAAAATCAAAAGAATGGATACTGATAATGAAATATGATTAGGAAAGTATTTTGAAAACTATTCGTTTCTAGGGAAAATATTATTTCCAGGTGTAAAATTCATGGTAAATTCATTTAAACATATGTCTATCTAATAAGTAATCCAACAAGTTTCTGGAACAGCTTTCAAGTAAGTGGTATATGAACCATGTCTCAGAAACAAATTAGCTCATCCATCACACGTAACCATTTCTTTGGTAATGACTTAATGAATTTAGCTTAACTATGCTAGGACTGAGCATGATGCTGTAATTACAGTGGGAATAACTGCAGTCCTCAATCCATCTTTCAGATGTTTATGGCAGGGAACAAGAAGCTCAGCACAGCCTGAACCAGAGCCCAAAGCCAAAATACTTTGGATCTAGAGAACTACTAGGGAAGTATCCTTACAGACTTTGGTCAGCGCACACCACTCTTCTGGGATTGCAGTCCTGTCTTTCCCACAAGAACAGGCACGGATACACCATACAGGAAGAGCTAATGCCATACAGAAATCCTGAGAATAAAACTGGAAGAACGTTTATTCCCGCTAATCACATAGGGTAACAGAACACAGTTCGAGACATTTTGCTAGAATGTAACTAACTCCAAGCCGAACATTCTACTACACCAACTTTACAGCAGGGTTTTCAAAGCAAACCAGGGTTGTACTACTAATCCTGCAGTTGAGACAGACAATAAAGCTGGGGAGAGTGAGGCAAGAATAGAGGTGAAATAAATGCTAGTGTGGTACTTACACCAATACATAGAGCATATTCTTATAATTTGGCCAAGGCTGTGGATATTTACTTGACAGGATTATTTTTCAACTATCGTATGTCTCACTTTCAGATGTTTTACTGGTGATGTCAGCAGTTACCGCCAAATGTAAATTATCATCTCTTTTTTCTAGTCAGGTAATTTTAAAGTAAATCCAAATAACTTTCTTTTATGTGTGCTAAATAAATAAATGGTTCGATCCCTCCTTAGTTACCAGTCCACAAATATTCTCAAACATTCTCATGCTTCATAAACAGAAGGGTTAAGGGTGATGTTTTATGGGAAAGTAACAGTCAAGGTGATGTATCAATTTCTCAGGAGAATCAATGGAAACCCTATTAACCTTGGCTTGCAGATGGAAACACTCAGGTACAGAGATGAGGAATTATTTTTGTCCGTATGTCAGTGGGAGAAATGATGTTTTCTTATATGCTGGCCCTGTGGAAGTCAGAGACGGAACTGCTTGTTTTATTGAGCTGCATCATGAGCTCCCTGCCCATGATTGAAGGTGCAGCATCAGCTAAACTCGATCCTGGTGACCGAGCAGACACAGCTTAACTTGTTCATCTCCTGGCCATACAGAGCTTCTTTGAGACAGTGCTCAAATATAAAACCATTCATGTGCTAAAAAGGCTGACTTTTCAAGCATATGGAAAAGTTGTTCTTACTGATAATGTTCTGAGCCTCCAAATTGTATTTTACCTATGTGGTCCAGGAATTTATAAGTCCATAATAAGTAACAGCTGTATAATAGCACAACCTCCCAGGACTATCACCGGGATAAAAAAATTGAAGATGACAAAACCCACAGATACAACAGTAATTATGGCCAGTCCAGTATGGCTGGTAACATACAGCTGAATGCAATAAATGAAGACCACCAACAGTTACGCAGCACAAGCATTGCCATGTTCATTCTCCACGCTGCCCTTTCACAGAAATGGCCAAAATCACATCAGCTGCTGCAGATGTGACGTGCTGGGGAGCTGTCTCCCTGCCTCTTCACAAGTGCAACAATCTCCACACGTGCAGCAGGTCTGACCACGGAACACTGGAAGATTCCACTAAGTAAGGTCAGAAATTTTACTCCAGTAAGGGTCAGGAAAGAGAGCTCCTCCTTGACAAGAGAACAGTCAGTCAAGAGACAGTGTCAAAAGGGCCATGACCTCAAGGTGTTTGGGGTCTTTTGTGGGGTTTTCTTTGTATTCTTCCTTCTTGCATGAGCAAGATCTACCTGGGAGAGCTCCATCCCTATTGTACCACACAGAAATAATTACCAACACTGGGATGAGCACTGAATTGTTCCTTGCAATTGGTTGCATTTGTGCAGTGGGGACTGTGACACCTGACCCTGCTCAGTGAATGATCTTTTAAAATGCTGACAAGTTCACTTTGCCTCTCTGGCTCCTGTGGACAAGCTGCACACTGCAGGAGAGGCCAAGCAGTGTGGAGGTGGAAATGAACAGGAGCTCATGGCAACAAGGTCCCCCTGCACTCCTGTCTGTTTATTCCTGCTCCTGCAACTTGGGACATTGTGTACAACAACGCTCCATTTGCTGACCCATAAGCCATGATGAGAAGCAGCAGCGTCTGCAGAACACCAAGAATCTCACTCAGAATTGCTCAGGCTCCCTTTACTCATTTTAGTGGGAGGAGTGTGACTGTTTCACCCTCTTTATGCCCAAATTCCAAAGGGAAGCATTTCACATCTGTGAAATTTATTTATAATAAAAATATATTAAAACAACTCTCGAGGACACTGTTAAGTATCTTCTACACTTCATGTTGAACTACTTTATGAAGAAAGCTGAACAGCATCTAGAATTCAATACTCTTAAGCTAAACAGTAACTACATATTTAAACAAAACTTTTGCTTCTATAAACAGCTTGATACATGTGGCAAAACATGCTGTTATCTGAACAACTACTGAGAACTGAAAAGAATTAGGCATCTTAAAACCTGTTCCTGTTCACTTAAACATGCCGAAAGCTCTGTGTTAAGTCATGTATCATGTATTTTGATGATCAGTCAGATTATGATTACTTATCACATTAAAATACAAATCAAATCAACACAGAAGTTGTATGTGAGGTTTCCTTTCCATTGTCCACACATTTCGTCAGCTAGACTGATTTTTTTTAAAAGCTAATAGAAAACAATTCAAACCAAACTCAGAATGGTACAATCTGGTTTTTCTTTATGGCTGAGAAGGCCAGGCTGGTAACTTTGGAACATTTGCACAGCTTCACTGACACCTGCACTGAGGGAGATAGGGCTGACAGTATTGATTTATGGTCCATTTGTATGGGATTAAAGAAGCTACTAAAATGGGAAAATTCATTTGAATCAACTAAAATTCCAAGGCATGTGAAATTCTCAAATGCAAATATCTGACAACTACACTGAGAAAACAGAGTTTAAAAGGCTACCTGCTTGTGAGTGAAGAGTAATGCTCGATTTAGGAATACCTGAAGATCCAGGGATGGGCTACTGCTCAGGAAAACTCCCTACTGCTCAAAGATTTCTCAAGCCCAATGTACCTAGTCAAACCAATGAATTTCATGCTAGAGTTGATTCCAAACCACCAGATTAAAGAAGTGAGAAGGAGGAAACCTTGATTAAGCATGTTTTGCTAGGAGTTCAGCGTGTTCATTTTCTGAGAAGCACACAAGCTTTGGGCTTGGCCCTACAAATGTGGTGCAAGTTGCAAACCTAGACAACCTTATTTCCTTCCTAGATGGAAAAGTGATGCAATGTAGTTTCACTGACTTCTTGCCAAGTCATGTCTTAAATCAACAACAAATGAAAAGCAGAACATAATCATACACACATTAGAACAAGTGTTAGGGTTCCTTAAGAATTATATAGGGAAAAACATAATACTTGAATTTTTGTTATTTGCTGTATCTTGAATAGCTGAAATTCTGCAGCATTAAAATACACACAAAACAAGTTGGCAAGGAAAGCAACTTCCCATTGACTTTATAATCTATCAAAAACTGACACTTTTACGAGCAGAACTTTTATAAATACATACCTATAAATCAATTAAAATATTCAGAGAAGTATACAAAGCAGTTCAAAGGAGCACAATACGACAATTCAGGTTCCTTTAAAAAATGGCTTCTCACTTATTTTCTCTGTCTTCAATTCACCGTCAACCACAGGAAAAATCTTTACTGAGTAATTTCCTAGAGAAATAATATTTATGTAGCCAAGGTTCTGCAGCTGGAGCAGGGAAATGCACTAGATTATCGGGTGGTCTCTTACAATGCAGGACAAAGAAAAATATTAATAACAGTAGACACAGTATATTTCTTATTATGAAATTTCCAAAATTAGGCATATGAACATAATAAAGGAGAAAATTTCTCACTACCTACGCTAAAATCTACAACCTAAAATTCACTGATAAAGCAACAGGCCAATTTTTTATATTCTGTCTGCTATATTAGCTGAAAAACTAAGAAAAACAGTCCAGTTTAAAGTACTTGGCATATGGATCACAGTCCTAAAACATTCCACATTGCACTTTTACAGCAGAAATTAATTTCCAGGTAAGAACACAGCATTGCTTTTATTTTACTTGCTAACGAGGATAATTGGCAGGCAACACTGCTGCTGCTCTAGATTTGTTCTTTATATGGATCTCTGAAGACCACATGTGCATGCAGTGGTGACAGAAATATTTTCCATATGAGCCACCACAGATTTTAAGGTCCCTCAGTCTGAACAAGGTGAGTCCATCTATCATTTTCTGTGCTCCGTAACAATCAACCAGGAAGTTAAAAACTTCTGTGACAACTAGAGGGCAATGATCAGCTTCCAATTGCTCTGATCATCAAACCATTTAAATTTGTTAAGACTCTGCTGAAAACTTTCCCCTGCTTTAACTAGATCAAAGGCAGCACAAGATTTCATTAAGAGATGTTTTCTTGAATCAAAGCTGTTACAGATTCTCCTATTAAAACACCCTGAAAGCAAAATAAAGTTTCTTTCTAGACATGTGAGCTACAGAGAGTGTCAACCACACACTGTTGGACAATGTGTTTTTTCCTGTTCACTTCCACCTTTACCAGGGAAAGTAATTGATCTGGACTTCATTACGCTACTATTAAGATATGACAGCACTAATAAAAGACAAAGTTTTAAAGCAGAATCACTGTTTTCAGAATATTTACTTAAGGAAGGCATATTTATGGAACAAAATTACCCAATGATTCGTTTAAAAGGCACAGCTACACATCCCATTTCAGATAGAGCAAGGGAGGATGAGTATCAAATGTGTTTTCTGCAAGTAATTTCATTAGATGGAGTATTTTATATCTAATAGTACCACGCCTGCTGAATTATTTCCTAAATGGCAAAAGAGTTGCAGAAAATTTCTGCTTTGGCATGAAATAAGTACTTGATGACAAACTGCTCTGATGAGGACAAAAATCTGGAAAATGGCTCTTCATAAATCAAACAGCAACTTTTTAAAGCATATAAAGAGCTGTTCTATTCCACTGTTCAAGATTTAGGAATTAGGAATATTAGGAATGCATAAAGTCCCTTTTTAACCATATGATATACAGTTTTTAAAAAATCAAGTTCTTTCTGCCCTGCCCCAGACTAAACATTACACGTATTTGCACAAAAAGAATGTTATTAAAGTAATGAAGCCTGGAGTTTTTACATGCTCACACCCCCAAAACGTATCCTGTGCAAAAACTTTTTCACTAGCGCACATTTTTTGCAGAAAATATGAACAAAACACTACCATCTACTGCTGCAGAGTATCATATTTCTCTTTATGTTAGTAAAGAAAAATTCACAAATTAGTCATCTCTCACAGAAAGCATATTTTATATCAAATCCAGAGAAGTTTCAAACTATTCTCCTTTAGTACCTTTTGGTTTCTGCAAAGACAAAAAAAACCCCAAAGCAAAAAGGCAGACAAAAATCCCCTGAACAAAACAAACCCCCAAAACTAAACCAAAGCAAAAGCTTTTTACACAACACAAACAACACAATTCTAAAATGTCTAATGGCATAAAAATCATTCACAGTCCATCTTAACAGATATGAAGCAAATGCAACTGTGACAAGACGATTTTTGACAAGACATTGTGTTTTGCTTACCTCACCCCCAGGTCTTGCTAACACTGCTGTTTGAAAGCAGAGCAACGTTAGTATCAGGTAGCTGACAAACATTATTACCCAAAGTTAGAGCTACCCTGGAGGAGCAAACCCTCTGCCAAGTACTAACAGCTAGCAGATGCACTTGTGTCTCAGGATCACAGCCCTGAGCTCTTGTAGGTACGAGTCTGTCTCCCTCTCCCCCTTTCTCTCGCACTCACGGTCCGACCAGGAGCTTTGCTCTCAGCCACTGCTCTGAAGACAACTGGTAAGTTGATCTCTTCATGTAATGACTTCTCCCTGCTGGGGGAGGGGGCTCGGCCAGCACTGAGCTGGGGGGCTGCAGTCAGTACGAAGCGATGAAGGGGAGGGACAGAAATGGTCACTGCCAAGTTATGCATCTGCTGTGATTCATGGAACAAGCTAAACGGTAACCTTTAATGCACGAGGAGCTTTGGCAAAGCGTTATTGACTTAGGCAGGCATGATTGGAGAAACAGGCTAAAGCTGCTGCAAGAGATGCCTGTTGATGGTTAGACGGCATGTGCTACTTAAAGGTACAGCACCTCCTTTTATTAGCAAGTTTATAATACATAAATCATAAATTAAAATCTAACCAGGAGGCAACCTATGGTTTTAGAGTCAGCCCTGCAACCCGAACGGCCTGAGCCCGCCTGATGGGTCAGAACCTGCAGCCTCTCATCCCTGGCCCCAGGGCAACAGCCCAGGGGAACCCAGGTGCCCATTTGCTCTCCAGAATGTCACAACTGCTTCCTGAAATGGATCTCCTTCCTTTAGGATAATCCTGGAGTAGGATCTGGATGTAGTCTGTCTTTCATTTGTATATTATAGCTGAAGAAAAGAAATTTTGACTTATAACAATCCAACCCATCAAATAACCTGCTTTGACTAAGCGAGCTTTTCTTAAAGTTCCAACTCCTGAAGTCAAAAAAACCACACTATATTCTCATCTTTCATGTAAATACATAGTTCTTATCCATATGGTTCCAGGGGAAATCTCAAAAATATGACCCAAGAATAACCTGGTCTCGTATGTCAGACAGTAAACCACATGAACTCACAATACAGGTATACTTGAAAATATCTCAACATTTTAGGAGGCAGGAAGTAAAAATGTTGGTGAAACTGAGAAGAACACCATTACTAAGTATTATATTTCTTTTTGTAATTTGGTGAACTTTGTATACACAGCTGAGTATGTCAGACTCCTCAGGCTATTTTTAAACTAGCTTTACCAACCATTCTTTTCCTCTCCTATGAGAGGTGAATGATAGTCTTCCTCAGAACTGCAATTAAATACAGTCAAACTCCCAAGGCAGTATAGAAAATTAGCATTCACACTGCTGCTAGAAGTCCAGATTCTGTTCTATTTGCATTTGGGTATCTGGTTCTCCAGCAAGGCAAAATCTGACCTCTATTAATTAGACATCATTGCCACTGTACATCTCCCTCTCAGTTCCTTCCTTTTACAGACTCCCACTGTTGCCCATAAAGATCCCACCTTCTCCTGCCTAACCTGTCTCACAATGTTGTGTTTGTTCAGCACCTATAGAAAAGCCTGCCCGTTTTCACCTCTCAAACCAGCAGACCACCTTTCACGGGTCAACCTTTTCTTCTCCTTTTGATGCACAGCCTTGCAGCGCTGTGGTCCTGGCAGCACCACTGCAGCACCTGCGAGCACCGTGTTCAGGGAGGAGGCCCTGCAATGCAGTCCAGGCAGGACTGGGGGGCTCAATGGCGCAAGAACTCTCTCCAGATGACACCCCTTGAGGGAGCAGTACAAGCTGAAGAACATTTAAGAAGCCAGAATGAGAGTTTCAGTATGGACCTCAAGAGTGGTTCCTCCAAATGATCTGAATCATCACAGGCAGTCGGCTGGGGACTCTTAAGAATGGTGACTGACAGCCAAATCTGCAGCATCTGGAAAACTGACACCATAACCTTCATGGAACTTTTTGACAAAAATCATCCAGAACTCTCCATTACTATGTTGGTCTCACAAATATAACACCTCCCTTCAAGACCTACAGTAAAGAAGTATTTTCTCTTCTTTTAAGGCAAGCTGAAGGTTTGCAGACTATACTGTGGTGCTGACAGCTAAATGCAGAGCTGCCATTACAGGTACTTTGTACACTGGTTGCCTATGGCGAAGTCTTCAGACTAAAAATGTAAAGCCAAATAAACTTAAGGAAATTTTCCATCAAAACCCTGTCAGGAAGCCAATCTGTCCTTCCATATTTTTTTGAAATATCTAGATGTACCACAAAAGGAAAAAGGATAGTGAGCAAACTGCCAACTAAACCAGAGTTCAAAACACTTCCAACAGAAGAGCTGCAACTATGATACTTTGAAAACAGATTCAGTGCTTGAAAAATTTTAAAAGAACACACCATTTCAGATTGCAGTGTGTAACAAAAGCTCCAGTGATGAAAGCTCCTTCATGGAGATTGACTACTGCTTCCATAAAATTAAACTCTGTCTTGTTTTGCTGTTCTTCACAAAGTGAACTAGTTCTTCTGAATAAATATATAGCACAGGCACAATATTGCCAATCTTCTCTTCTTTAGTGGCAGGCAGAAAAGCAAATTTAAGAAAATGAAGAGTACCTGTGATTTTAGTCTCCTCTCTGCTGATCATTCCACAGAGCAGTTTATTTTCTGCAAATAATGAATAACCTTACTGAAGTCTAACTGAATATTATTAGGATGAGTTTCTGAGCACAGAAAACTGTACTACATTCCCATTTAATAAGTCATATAACTAATCCTTTCCATATGCATTTCATTTTGCTCTATGAAAAATACCAGCAGAATTCCCTGAATTTCAGAAGCTGGTGCTCTGTCCTCCATGTTAAGACGAGAATCGGCTCATACCTGCTCCTGTGCCTTCAAGCTTTATCCCACTGGACTGGATGGAATTGTGCTGGTTCCCATGCACAAGCACAGACTTTCTTTGCAGCACAGAGCAGCTTGAAACTTAATGCTATGTCCAACTTGCAGTGCTGCAACCAAGATCAGAACTTCTCTGCAAACCTCCACAATCACTACATTGGAGATTAAAAAAGTATGGGGCCAATAGAAAAAATCTGTTTGTCATTGGCTATATCAGATATGAAGTTGTGCAGAAGTAGATAGAGAAACCAAAAAACCTTGCAACAGCAAAATGGAAGAAATAAGATGTCTGTAATTTCAACATGAAAACACCTTTGCTTTTA
>VYZR01005390.1:8431-18943 GCA_013400675.1 Oxylabes madagascariensis
ATGCTCCATGAAAGTGACAGCAAAGAACTTTGACATCAAATAAGACTGGCAATGGCAAGCTGCAAGCACGACATAGTAATGTTGAGTGCTAGAAGCTGCAGCAAAGCCTAGTAGCCATCAGTGGGGTTATCACTGGTCTGTCCAGATGGTTTGTAGTTAACCTTCTAAACGGATATATAACTGCAGCACAAGCATTATCCAAAATTTAACAGGAGAACAGCAAGTATCTGTGGGATCTGCTGGCAATCTGTCTTCTAAGGGAAATCAGCACCATCAACAGAACAGGAAGAGTAAGTGAAATAACTTTCACCAGAGATCTTCTATACCCAAATAATCTCACTTTACATAAAAAGCAGCAGAAAAATCTATTCAGTCAAAAGCTGGTTCCACAGGATGATATCAATGAGCACTGAGGTCAAATGTTCATGAAAGTCATTGAGTAACTTTCTTGTCCTCCACATACCTCAGGAAATACTGTATAGTAGGTATATTGCTTATTCTATCCAAGGACTGAACATTGACCTTTTTAAACATTTTTTTAATTTAGGACTAAGCTTAAGCACATATTCTATGAAGCAAATTGCAATCTTTTGGGCATGGAGGAGAAAGAAAGGGAGACCTTGCCAAGATGTTCAGTATCCACACAATCATTCATTTCATGGGATAAAAAAACTCCAAATCACTGTGGTTTATATGGTGAAATATATCATGGCCTTTATGTGTCAATTAGAGGAGGACAGTAAGTAAATTACTGGACTTAATTTCAACTTCAATTAATAGTCTCAGTAACTCTTCATACTAACAGAATCTTGAAAAACATACAGGAAATAATAGAGCATTTATACTTCTTTTTCAAAAAGGACAAGTGAGGCATTCTACTTTTCCTCCCTGAAATGTAATGCTAAAGGTAATATAAAATTTAAAGTAAAACCAGCAGTAGCATGGAGTCATTAAAAAAAATCTGGAAAACTACAATCAACATACAAGTTATCCCATAGCATAATACAATGTGAAAATATTGTTTGCACGCTGAACCCATTGAAAGGGAAGAGGAAATATTTTTCTCTTTGCTCCCACAGAAAACAAGAAGTGCCAAGGACTGACTTCTTTGACTGCTTCTCTGGTTAGGACACGCATTTGCAATAAATCAGGATGAGTAATTCCTCCCCTCATACAATAATAGATGATTAATTTATGTATTTTCAAATTATACATGTAAAGTACTCAACATGCTGTTTCTATTTCAATTGATCTATGCTAACACCTTGTTTAAGCCCTGAAAGTGGGCTGAAACCCAAGAACGGACCTTGTTTTAGCCCTGAAATAAATGCCATACCCTTTAGCATCACTTGCTGCAATAGTGATCTGTGCAGAGTGCCACTCTCTCAGGTGTTTCAGGGCACCAATAGCAGGTAAGCAGTCCTTTAACTTGGGTCCATCACATTCAACAGCCTGCAGGATTACATCAACCATTGCTCTGCCTATAAAATAGTAGTGCATGACTCAAAGTATCATGATTCAGTACATTATTCAGTCATTTAAAGCTAGAATAGTATTGGTTATCATTGATTGCACTAAAACCAGCAAAAAGATCAAGTAAGTTCAAGATTTAAAACACTTTTCACACATTTTAGCTAATCTCTTGCTGTTCCTCTTAGATGAACACAAAATATTTCACCATTCACTCAGTGACAGGGGTTCTGTACCTCTCTCACTCAGCACTGATAGATGAGATAGAACTAAGCTATGTTGTTTTCCTGCTTTTACACTCTGAACTGCTATTTTTCGTTCCTTCTTGAGTTCCTTTGTTATCCCAAATCAACTTCTGCAACATTATATAACCCTAACATGCAAGGTGATATGTATCTCCAGTTTACAAAAGCTGAATCAAACAGTTCTGATGTTTTTTCCTTCTCATCTTCTTGGCTTCTCATCTTCACAAGCAAGCAGCTGTTAAATCAGATGTAAGCCTGGTATCAACATATTCCCTTTTTTTATCAGAGACCTTCTGTGTTGAGTTTTGTATTGCACACTATGATTACTTTGGTGCCATTTCAGATGGATATATTTGTTATATAAATAGCTATTTTGAACTGTACTGAACTACGGCCTGCCAACGAAACAATCAGCAAACTAGTCCTCAAGCTGATCTGCAATGCCAACCATGCTCAAGTTCCTAAACTACCTTCAAGAGCTGCATTAAGTTAATTCAGCTACCAAACTAACATTCTCTGAACTTTTCCATTCACTGTGCTTTTACCAGATAAGTTTTTAGATCAGTAACTAACAAGATCAACTCCAATGAGATTAGTTTTTAAAGACAGGTTACCTGGGGCAGGCAATTTATCAGCTAATTGATGCAGACTTTCAGCAGCTTCATCATAGATACTAAAAATGAAGAACAACATGTTTGGAACCAAAATATAAACAAAGTCATTTAGAAACAAAAAGTTACAGCTAATGAATGGTACCTGATGTAAGTATCTTACATCTTTAAAACTCTGCACAAACATAGCTAAGCTATGAGAAATCATCTCCTCTTTTACTAAGACAGAAGTAGGCCTAATGACATCAAAATAATCTGCAGTAAAACTGGAAGTAGGATCCAAGAGGATTTAACAAGAAATTTTTGTATATATAACGTTGGCTGTTAGGAAACTGTTCAGGTATCCTATAAAAATCATCTGTAAAAAACAATTAAAGCTACACTAAACAAAATAGAAGTATTTTCAGTACTAGTAGAGGATTGTTCATAGTTAACTCTTGCTTTGGTAGTAACTCTCACTTGTTTAACTTTCTTGATCCCCTTGGGTCATCACTGTTAGATGTCAGATCACTGTTCTTTAAGTAAAAATAAGAATACACATACTCAGTCAGAGACAGTGATTCCCGACTGTTACTGTCATCTTCCTCAAAATTTTGTGTGGTTCCCAGGTTCTCGTCAATGCTTGCTTGGTGAGAGTCCTCATTTTTCTGTGTGTCAACATTTATTTCCTCCCAGTCAGAACTGCAGACCTAATCAAACAAAAATACTTAAATAAGCACAAAGAGCTTTGAACCTCAGAGTTTTAGCTTGTTCTACAGTCAGGCAGATGGTTGAGGAACTTATACTCTAAAAAAGTTTGTCTTACCTGATAATAACCACAAATGACTTGACTTGCAAAATACCATTTCTTTGCACCTGGAATACCAGCCACTGAGCATGCTGCAAAGAGACAAAACAATTATTTAAATTAATCAATTCACTACAATCTCATCTTCCTATTATAATGAACATCTCTGTCAAAGGACTCTGTAAGTCATTTAATGTGCAACAATTACTTGAGTTCTACCTTCCTTTCGAATCATAATTAAGTTCTAAACATATTAAGGTGTAAGTAATTGTCTTGGAAAGTGCCTAGACTTACTAACACTCAGACCCTCTGACTGTTAGTAAGAAAACATTTGACCTCTTCCCTGTTCTGGGTAATATTGTTTTCTCTTTGTATGACCTGTATCAGACCTGAACTAAATAACACCTTTCATAAACACGATTTAGAGTTCACAAGATAAGATGCTCTACCAACATTTCTGTGCAACAAAAAGCACAGAAGTTGAAAACAGCTTAACATTTCCATCTCCATGAATTTTAAGAGCTTATAGTGGTTTTCCCACATGAATTCCAATTATATGACATCTATGACAAGATGAGCTTATAACAGTGGATATCCAAACCAAGTTAAAAACTAAGAAAGCTTTTTTTTGATTAAAAAAACCAAAACAACGAAACACAAATACGCAGCCCTTAAAAGTACTAAAGCATATCTTAAGAAATTATTTAATATTCATGGATTTAATAGTCATGGTTCTGAATTGTTACTCAACAGACAAGTATTGCTTCCACTGAAAAAATTAGAAGACATTATAGGAGTAATTAAAATATCATGCTTCCCACTGACTTGAGAAACAAGCCCTTTCCTACTCCTCCCTCCTTGCTCAACTGGACTGAAATCTGTCAACTCTTCAAAACCCTTCCCCTTCATTTCTCACAACCAATCAATCTAATCATCTCCTAACACCTTAGCTGCTGAAATAATGTAAGTTCTCTGCAAAAACAGGAGCAGCAGGAACAGACCCACACCACAGCAATTGCGTTTACTTAAATTTCTGACTTGTTTCCCCTAACAGAACATGCGTAGGCCATTTCCTTGATAACATTTGCCCCACCTCACTGTGCAGTGCCATTCTTACCTGGGAATATGCTCACGTCTGTATTTGTAGATGCACTACAACTTTCNCCGTGCCGGGGCCCCGTCCCCCGTCCCCCGTCCCCCGCGGTCCCTGCGGCGGTGGCGGCTGCGGGCCCGCCCTGGGCCCGGCGCTCGCCCCAGCTCAGCAGCAGCACGTAGCGCTCCATGGCCGGCCGAAGGGCCCGCGCTGCCGCCGGGCACCGCCCCTCACGGGCAGCGCTTCCGCTTCCCGCGGCCCCGGCGCGGCTCTCCCGGCGGATGGCGAGCTACAGCCGGGCGGCCCAGGTGAGTGCGGCTCCGTGCCGGGCCCTCGGGACGGGCCCCGGCGCCGTGAGGGAGCGGNACAGCAATTGCGTTTACTTAAATTTCTGACTTGTTTCCCCTAACAGAACATGCGTAGGCCATTTCCTTGATAACATTTGCCCCACCTCACTGTGCAGTGCCATTCTTACCTGGGAATATGCTCACGTCTGTATTTGTAGATGCACTACAACTTTCTTTCAGGAACTGATATACGTCTGCAGCAGTCCCAGCTATATATATATATAAAAAAATAATNGCGGGCACGGAGGATTCCCCGGGCCCCCCGAGGAGCGCCCCGGGGCTGCCCCCGGTGTCCGTACCGAGTGCTGCCGGCGGGAGCCGCTGTGTGCGACATGTCTGGGGGACTCCCGCGGCTCAAGCTGTGCGCGGACCGAAAGCTGCGTGTGGGGGAGCTGTGCCCTTCACCGCGAGGGAAGGAGACCTTTGGCGTTAAATATCCTGCAGCGATGTTACGGTTCGAGTGGCGATAATGGCAGCGTGCCGCAGATGTGAATTTGGAAACAAAGCCCTCAGGGCCGGTAACCTTTCAGTGGTGGTGTTACACATGTACGTGGCACTGCAGTGGGTCTATCGCAGTGCTCCGTCCATTTAAAGGTTATTTGAAGGGGGTGGTGCTGCATATCAATATTTCTTCGAGTATTTTTGGAAGAAGTGATTGTAAAAGAAGTGTTGATTTGNTCTTAAAACTACTGAATTATGGAAGTTCAACCTTACTTTCATGCAAATACATAAAGTATATATAAAATATAAAAATAAATAAATAAATATATAAATATATATAAATAAGTGAATATATATATAAGTGAATATATATATAATATTCATANGAGCGGGCGGGCACGGAGGATTCCCCGGGCCCCCCGAGGAGCGCCCCGGGGCTGCCCGCGGTGTCCGTACCGAGTGCTGCCAGCGGGAGCCGCTGTGTGCGACATGTCTGGGGGACTCCCGCGGCTCAAGCTGTGCGCGGACCGAAAGCTGCGTGTGGGGGAGCTGTGCCCTTCACCGCGAGGGAAGGAGACCTTTGGCGTTAAATATCCTGCAGCGATGTTACGGTTCGAGTGGCGATAATGGCAGCGTGCCGCAGATGTGAATTTGGAAACAAAGCCCTCAGGGCCGGTAACCTTTCAGTGGTGGTGTTACACATGTACGTGGCACTGCAGTGGGTCTATCGCAGTGCTCCGTCCATTTAAAGGTTATTTGAAGGGGGTAGTGATGCATATCAATATTTCTCCTAGTATTTTTGGAAGAAGTGATTGTAAAAGAAGTGTTGATTTAATTGAGGGAGATAGGTTACGGTAGAGGGAGCTATGATAAGTACTGACCCTCTTTCTTTTCAGCAATGGGCTACTTTTGGCAGAGCCTGGTACCTCCTCGATGCGAAGATGCAGCCCCCAGGAAAAATAGCAGCTGCCACTGCAATCAGACTCGAAGGCAGACATAAACCTATTTATCATGCACTAAGTGAGTATTGCAGTGGTTGAAAGCAAACTTGCTTTTCTTGACATGCATGTTTCTTCCAATTTCAGTTTTAAAATCAAGCCTGATATAAAAGACTACATTTCTCAATTGTTTATAAACTAATTGGTTTTCTTTTTCATCTTTTTCCATCATGCCCCTCCGCAACCTAATGTTGTTTCCTTACTAATGCATGTAAAGGATGTTATGAATTTGTAATTCATTTTGAGCAACAGTGGGTTGTTCTTTCATTTTTAAAAATCCTCAGAACATGTTTTGTTGATCTTAAATGTAAAGATTTAGTTCACAGTGCACATAAAGAAACATCTGAGTGCTTCCTTTCAGTAGGTGCCCAGGACCACAGTCTTGAAGTGCTGAATAAGGTGTAAAGAAGTCCTCTTTCTTGAGGCAGTGGGCACAAACTGAAACACAGGATACTTTGAACATTAGATATTTTTTACTGTGAGAGTAATGGGAAGTCGTTGTCCAGGAGGTTGTGAAGTCTCGATCTGAGAAGGTTTTCAGAAGCTGGTCCTGCTTTGAGCACGGGATTTAGATGACATGACCTTCAAAGGCCCCTTCCCGCCTCACACGTGCTGTGATGAAGAGGCTGGGACCTGTCTGATTCTTAAATGGGCGACCATTTGTTTAAATAACCTTGTTTAAATAAAACCATCATTTTGTTTTTCTGCAAATTAGAGATTCAGCTGTAAAGATGCATCTGTAATCCTGTTCATTACTTGTAATGCTGTAGTGCCTGTCTCATGGGGATAAGTATTTTATAAATAATAAAAAGTTGATCTTTCACATCACTGGTACAGTGTTTCCTATAATACCCATGCAAATTTTTCCAGATATGTTACTGAAACATAAAGGAAGCCTTGAACTTGGCTCATACATGTTCAAGTGTACATAGTAAAATTATACTCTTATTTCACAATAGGGGTGGGATTTGCAGTGTTGTAAAGCTTTTTAAATGTCAGAGTTCTGCTGTTGCAAATTTTGTTGTATCCACAAGATGTCACTGGAGACTGAAGGCTGTCTTGAGAAATAAAGCAGATGCTGAGAGGAAAATGTTTTGGTTACCGTGTGCAAAAGAACATTAATACTTTTATGTCTGTGAAGTTATAAAGTCTTGGAAAGTATTTAAAGAATAACTTCATTTTGTTTAAAAGATTCTGTAAATCAGTGCTAATTGCTTAACACAGGTGAAGCACTTGACACTTGACACCAATTGGTTGGTTACTGCTACTGAGATATTTAGGAGAGCAAAGTATGCTGGAACTTGTGGTTTTTGTGCTTGATGCTTCTTTTGCTTCTGTTTTTGAACTAACAGATATTTTAGTGTCTGTGAGATAACAGCTCCTCGGACAGAGTAACATCAGGGGGATTTTTTTTGTTGTTTTGTTTTTAGTTGGTATTAATATTTGTTAATTTAGTATTCATGGAAGTGGAAAACTGTTGGCAGAAGTTTCCTTAGATGAGCTTATTGTGTCATCTTCTCAACCAAAACACCAAGAAGTCACAAAGTCCAGTGTTGGTTCCCTCATATTTATGAAGATGTACGGTGTTTTTAGAACTGAACTGTCAGCAGTGAAAGGTTGCAGCAACAAAGATGTGTAAACAGCATTTGCACTTCAGCTGTAATTGAAAGTAGAGCATTAAAGGAACGCAAGATTAAAAAATAATAAAAAACTTCAGGTGTGAAACTTGCTTTGATTAATTATGTGCTCCTGTAAAAATGCATGGTCAGTTTAAGCCCTGCTTTGTGTAGCTGCTTTGTTACCTGCTCAAAAATGTTTTAATCAAGGTAGCCTCTTCAAATACTTGTGTTCTAATATGGTGTGATGCAAATGAGACTGAACTTCAGACAAATCATTTTCACTTTTCACTTTTCACCCACCAGTTGAATGGGTGGTCGTAGCTTATACAGCTGATCAAGATCATTACTTCTGAAATTAAAAACTACTTTTCTCCTATTTATGTGATATTTTTGAGATAATAGAGGTTTTGTTAGCACTTTATTACTACAGAAGCCCTATTAAACTATTTCTGGGAGGGTGTTGGTGACAGATTACAAACCTTGCATTTAAAGAACTTTTGATGTTAAAGTTGCTGATACAACTCTAAACACATGTGTTTATGTTGTAACATTCACTTCTGTTTGACAGATGAAAATGTGGGGTTTTTCCCAATAGAACTATTGGGGGTGGTGTTTTTAGAGCTTCTTCCCTGTGCCACTTTCCTCAATGCAATATTTTTGTTTGTTTTCTATATTTAACCTGAGAGTGTAACTATCTAATAGAAGTATTTTACTTACCCAAAATGTTCAGTCCTTCAGTAAACACAGATACTGTTTTTATGAGAAAATAAAATAAAAAAATACTCAGGATCATTTGGAACTAACCTCTTTTTTTTCCTGTTTGTTTATTTTTGGTGTTTTTTTGGTTATTTTTGGTTGGTTTTTTTTTTTTTTTTTTTTAATATGGGTGCATATGCAGCATAATGTGTTGAATGGAGTAGAAATTTGCCTGTAAACCAGATTTCTAAATCTTGGCTGAATAATTGCAATGGTTCAGTTATCTGGCCTGATGGTATTTTACCTGCTTATCTGCCTTCTAACCTGATCGTACTAAAACTAGTAATTAAGGTTGGTGTTTAGTTGCTGATTTGGATGGTGCGACTCAAAAAGCTCATATCTTTAAATTTCAGTTTTATGGAAGGTGTATTTATATGCAACTATGTGTGTATTACACACATAATAGTTGCTATTTTGATTGATTCCCTCTGTGGTTTTCTTTAATATTTTCCACTTGTTTCTACCTTGCAGATGACTGTGGAGATCATGTTGTCATAATAAATACAAGACATATTGCCTTCTCTGGTAACAAATGGGAACAGAAAGTATATTCTTCACATACTGGGTAAGCTGTATAGTAAATAAAGCTTGTGGTAGTAAGCTTGTGATAAATTTCATGTCATATATTCTAAATAGTTGAAGTCTCTTTTAGCATATTGCTTTAAGAGGGAATTCCTGCTTTAACTTCTAGAGTGTTGTTTTGGTTTGTTTGCATGTGTTCAGGTGTTTAAAATGGTATAAACCTTTTTTCCTCCTTTCTTTTTGTTTTCTTTCTTTTTGTTTTTTATACCCAGTGTATGTTGCTAGGGGAATAATCTGACTCAAAAGTAGTCAAAACAATTGAATAAATTAATAGATTTGGTGAGTGAGGTTGTATCTTGTGTTAACTTCTGGACCCAATGATCTGAACTATTCTGTTTACTGTGTAATAGAAGATATTTCTATTGGCACTACACTCGCTTAAGTACCTGAGTTGGTTTTGAATAAATAAAAAAAATTGTACACTTAAAACTAATACTTAAGTCCATGCAGCTCAGTGGACATGTCTTCATGATGCTGGGCCTATTTCCATTTCACTTAAGCTGATTCCTAATAATGTAGCTCAATCAAAATTAAGCCCAGCTTTACCTGACTTCCGTGTAATTTCATACTTCGTGCTGTCATTCATGTAAAGCTTATGCATAGATCTGAATTAGTGCAGCTTCAACATGTAATATTGAAAAGAAAGAAGGCTTTAGAAAGAAGGATCCATTGCAGTAAAATTAAAATTTTATTACTGTAGATATGCCAAGTCTTGCTAAGGTTTATTTAGAATAGCAAGAAAACAATAAATACAGTTCAAAATGGATGTCTCTTATGTCAGCCACAGACTGATTGTGAGTATTGATCATCTGGAAGTATTTCAGAGTTCTGCATATCTTATTCCTGTTGTATTATATAGCTGTTATGGTGTATTTAATAAGCAGTTTTAAAAACATATCCATCTGCTTGTGAAGCACAAGGTTTTTCATACTCAAGTGAATAAATAAGCACAAATGCTGTTGAAATTAGATAATTGACGGGATAAATAAAGTACAGATTTTGAGCTCATGAGAACAACTTTCTTTTTTGAGTGCTATAATACCATTACACCATTGTTCAAGATGTAGTGATACTTTTGTTGACATCATGCTTGAGCGTGTAGAATTAAGCTTGTATGTTTCTTTTGTTTTTCTAGTTATCCTGGTGGTTTCAAGCAAGTGACAGCAACTCAGCTGCATTTGA
Source organism: Oxylabes madagascariensis (assembly GCA_013400675.1). NCBI lineage: Eukaryota > Metazoa > Chordata > Aves > Passeriformes > Timaliidae > Oxylabes > Oxylabes madagascariensis. The sequence goes on from VYZR01005390.1 coordinate 18,563, forward strand.
AGGATCCAACTGCTGTAAGTGTTTTTTCCTTCTTCTCTTTCATTTGTGAAACCGGTTGGTTTCCAGTTAATTAGTTCCCCTAAACAAATGGGATCAGTTGCCTGCATATCTATAGTTAAATTACAAACATTCTACTAGTGGTTAGTAAAAGCTTGGCTCGTGACACCATTTTTGTAAACAATCTTTTCAGGGTTAGATTGTAAGTTGTGTAATTTTGTCATTCTTCCATGCTGTCCAAAGGAGCAAATCAAGCTTGTTTGCTTTACTAATTTTTCACTTATTTACTTCCTTTTAGTTTCGGGGATCTGACCTTTGTCATAGGTGAACTGCCTCCATTTTGAGTGAGCTAAGCTGTGCTTGAGCTTAATGACCCTACTGCTT
>VYZR01005400.1:0-19978 GCA_013400675.1 Oxylabes madagascariensis
TTTTTTTTTTTGGACTTGCATTGGTTCAAGATACAGACTCTTGCAAATATATGAATTAAAAATATGAAAATCTCCTTGGCTGTCAGCGTAATCAGTGTCACTCACAGATCAGCAGGGACCAGAGCCAGGCCAAAGGTGTGCCCCTTTGGTTTTGCTGCTGTTTTTTTGTTGTTAATTCTCCGTTTTGAAAAGATCCTGACCACCTTAAAACAGCTTTTTCCGGCTGAACACTCTTTCCTGTATCCCACCAGGTGGCACTCGCCTATAAAAAATTGCTACGGGAGAGTTTCATGGTTCGTCTCCCAGCTTTCCTGGTGGAAAGGCTTACATTTATTTTAGCAGGGAGCTTTACAGTGCCCTGATTAGTACAGAAGTTTTCCTGGCCTTTATGTAATATCCAGGAAAGTGTTTTAGCGAAAAACTCAACTGTTCTGTTGCACTACCTGAACGTAAATCATGCTGGGAAGGAACTTGTACAACAGGTCTGCTGCCTGTCACACTTGGATCACCACCTGGATCATCCTGTACGTGCTTGAATTGTTTCCTGTGAACAACCCCCGTGGAGTTTAGCTGGATTATTCAGGGCAATGAAACCTCTGTATATGTATTTTTAATCTATATTGTACCAAATTCGTGCCAGCTCCAATCACAAGTTTGTGTGAATCAAGACGTAAAAACAAACACACTGGTCTTTCTCACGATTTCACTTAGATAAAGACCCAGAAAAGGCACAAAATTAGTCTTTTAAAAGACATTTCTATTGCTTGGAGGAAGAAACCAAATCCTGTCAGGAGTACGAGACCGTGTAATCCCAAGTAAACCACCAGATAGCGCCACCACATCATCGTTTTTGGGTCAGAGCATCGCATTTTGCTCTGCAAGAATTTTTATGGCTCAGACCCAAGTGCTGTCGGTCTCTGAGCGGGATTAACAATGCTGAAGCTTTAATTTCTTCACCACTGTTTGAAACAATGGCTGCTTCCAAAAAATTTTTTTTTAAAGGCAACACAAACAACCACCCCAACCTTATTTGTTTCAATGCTGCAGAACGATTGCTTCTTTCAAAAACTGTTATAATTAAAATTAAGTTAGAATTAAAACAGCAGATGGCACATTAGGCCCATTGAATAGGAGATAAAAGACCTGATGCTGTTGAAAAAGTCCTCTGAATAAAACGTCCAAGATTATTTCTGGAGATTGTTTTTCTGTGATGTCTTTGTCTTATGTGTGATTGATTTATATATTTCCATTTATTGTTAATTTTGAGGTCATTAACCGTTGGAGTTTTCTAGTGGGATAAGAGGGTTAAGAGAGAAAACCTCTAATTTTGCCTATTTTGATAATCAGCAGAAATGGGGAAAAGCAAAACAATGTCCATCATCACTTTAATGAGAAGTACACATTTTTATTTTGGAGGAGAATCATGAGATTTAATGTGGTGATGCATTTCTCTGTAATTTCTGCTTTTACATTACTGATTATCAAAGTTGCTTTAAAAAAAAATAGATGTATAAATTTTGGCAGCCCCCAAATTTTACTGCTAAATAGCCAACGTAGGCCTGTGTGCACTCAAAATGAGCTGCTCCCAATTCTTTCTACTTTCCTTTATAAACTTGTATCAGAGTGGGATTCAGCAGGAGCTTGGATTGACACTTCTGGCTGCATGAGTCAAATATTTTGCTCTTTAAAAAGAAGGAGGTTTGCATGAGAATGTGAATTCAGACCTGTCCATATCCTGCATAAATCCCCAATAATTGGTTTAAAAGACTGTTGAGGTCTGACTTTATGTCTCACTTTCTGGTAGTAGATGTATTCCCACTGAAGAATTTGTGCCACCATCTAAATTTTTTGTGAACAGCTGACCTAAATCTGAATTTTCATGGTCAAAACAACTGCCAGGGATCAAATAAAAGCAATCAGGCAAAATGAAATGCTGCATTATGACATGTCTGCTTTAAAAGTGTTTCAGAAGTTAAACATGGCTTTAACAATGGCTCTGGAGTCCCTTGGCAAATGGCAAGGAGCACATTCATAGTGCCCTGAGCTCCACTGACATTTCGATATTTTTATCACACTGGGATTTCAACAGCTCCCTCACTTTCTCCTGTGGACAGAGGATTTCACAAGCGCTGCAAGACATGATACAGTTTCCATGGAATTCCTCCTAATGAAAATTCATCCCTGCACCTATTAATAATTTTTTTACCTTTGAGATCTCTGTGTGTGATGCCACACTCATTCCAAAGCCACTGGATCCAGTAAGATTTCCGTGCTGTCCTGGGTGTGCTGGTCATTCTTTCTGACCAGAGCCGATCTAATGCTGATACAACTTATAAAAAGTGTCTAAAAATTTGGGCAGGAGCAGCCCCCTCTGCAGCAATGGGACACAAACTGGGAGCAGAGGGGACTCAGCAGACACGTAGGCCCCACTCCAGGGAATATTTATAGCCAGGCTTAACTCCCAGCATCATGCTAACCCCTGACAGGATCGAAAGCTGCATAAAAACTTGGCTGAAATGCTCTGTTTACAAATGGCATCAAGAGGAAGCATGTGCAGCGTCTTCTACAAGAAATGAAGTTTTTCAAACAAAACACCCACCCATCCCATATGTCAGTTTATCCCGCAGACACGGCAGGAAATAAACAGACAGCAGTAAACCAAGGCGAACCAAATTTGTGTTTTCACCCTTGCTGCTCGTAGGTCTCCTGAAAGAAACGTTGTTGCTGTGTAAGACCAAACATCGAAAAATTGGTTGACAAAAGGTGTAACTTCCAGTCAGCATCACTCAATTTCTCCTCTTGCTTTGATATGCAAACTCTTATGCAAAGCCCTTGCTGCCATGGACCTAAGGAGAGAGGGAAGGGGTAAAACAGGCATGGGGAAAGCTTTTCCCAGGATTATTCTGTCTAACAGTTCATCTCAGTATTTTGACTCGTTCTCTCAGAGTTGTTTTCCACCTCCGGTTTATTCAGAGGATTATAAGTTTTAATTCCAAATGTATTTCGATATGCTGTTAAAACAGTGCAGGCAGAAAGATGCATCACTGTTTCACATGGGACATTTTTTGTCAGAATAATTAACTTAATTGCCTGCACAAGCTCAGCCATCCTTGATGACCATAAGATGGACACAACCGGAAGGTGGACATCACATCCCCTTCCCCGCTGGCATTGCCCTCTCCTGCTGGGAAAGGGGCCCGGCTCTGGTGCCCAGCTTGGCTCTGTGGGGAACAGAGCTGAGGCAACCCCCAATCCTTTGGGTGGCAGCTGGCTCTGGCTGCCTCAGCTGCACGCTGGGCAGAGGGACATCCGCATTCCCTTGGGAAATGCAAGTGGGGGAAGAGGACACAGAGTCCGGGCTGGTTTGGGCCCAGGGGAGGTGCTGGTTGAGCTGATCCTCAGGGCTGCACTGGCAGGAGCAGAGCTGGTCCCCATTAAGTGCGGGATTTAACAAGGGATACGGACTGGAAGAGACTTCTTGGAATTCTGAGGCTGACATTCCAATTACTCCAATAACCATTCTGCTTGTGTGTTACGTGTCTTCCAAGCCATCTAGGGAAGCCCCACCCCTGAGACCTCCAAGGTCTCAGCACAATTTCCAAGCTTCCCTCACCCACTTCTCCTTTCTTGATTATTTAAAAACCTCAGAAGCTGTTGCTCAATACCATTTATGAACTGAGTGGGGTATAAAAATCCCAGCTCCAGTGCAAATATGCACAGCTGTCACATCGAGCACACTTTTTAAAACCAAAGCATCATCGGGTATTTTAGCAAACAGGTAAAAATTTTCCACTTTATAAAAGCATACATTTATTTAATTGTAGTGATGCCAGCTGAGCTGGCTTTGCTTTATATGGTAAATACACCAGCTAAAATAGGTTGTGCAAAGAAATTGCTAATAAGGCAAAAAAGTGAACCCAAATTTAACTGAGAGGGCCCTGCCAGCTTTGCAATTTGGATTTCAAAGCTCTCCAAGAAAAATATTCTCTTTTTACCTCCTCAAAAGGCTCCAAACTCAAACATGGTGTCGGAAACAAATTGAAAAGCTATAAACACTCCAGCTATGACATCAGGCACTCAAAAACTGCAAGAAGTGACAACACTAACTCGTGATTTTTGCTTCAGGGAGGGCACATGTGTAGATGTGTTTTCCAGCAGGAGGGACGGAGACACAGAGCTATAAAATTGGATTTGATGAATTTCAGGACTGAATTACGTGTACCTGTCTCCTACCCCAGCAGAGGAAAGGATGCAGTGGTGAAGGAAGCAGCTTCCAGACCCATGTCCCTAAAACGCAGCAAAGCATCCGTGCATAAACTCCCTGCCTGAGCTTGTTTCGACATCCAAACAAATTTGCGAGCAGTTTTGATTATCCAAGAGCAGGGGAATGCAAACCTTCTGACACTTCCAGAAAGCCTCCAACAAGCACTTGGAGAAGGAAGCAGTGCCTGGGGAACATTACCACACAGAGATAAGTTTAATTACAGACATCAGCATTTTGCTGGAGAGGCTGCCTTGTCCAAAATTTTTGCTCTGTATGTCGTTTCGATCCTCACAGATAGCACAAAAAGGATCAGCTGGTGTTCTAGACTCCGGGGCCAAGTGCTGTAAATAAATGCTGCTGCACGCATGAGTAATGCCTTTGGCTCTGTGTGCGCTGCCTCTGGGTCAGGGAACACAGGGCAAACCCTGACCTGCTCTTTGTGCTCCTAAGGGCCACCAAAGCCCAGCTACCTCCAAGCCCTGTGCTCTCCCTGCCAGGTGAAATTAGGCTTTCCTGTGGGAAGTGTCTCATTTGTCCAGGAGTTGGGGTAGAAAGCCCTCTCGTCCCACTGAGGCAAAAGGAAAGCATTACCTCCTTCAGTACACTCAATTTCTCCTTGCCTAAGGTGGTATTATTGACCACCAACCTTTTCAAAGGGACACTGTAATCTAATCCTATTTAAAAGCCTGTTAAAGCCATTGGTTTATGACTAGATTTTGTAATTATCATGTACCACGTACCACGAGACCAGTATTTTATATGCACTTTTAATTCTGCGTTGTCAGAGCATGTTGGAGTTGGAGTTTTGAATGCTTGGCTTTTGCCTGGTTTTGACACAGATCTACTGTTAGGGCTAGCAAGGAATATTGAATAAAGACAGAAGGGAAACAATTAAATTAGTGAGCTTATTGTTGATCTTACTTTGAGAGGCAGGAGAAAGAAATTTGGTGCTATAGGGTGTGACTGAATACGTAGATAATTATCTTATAAAATAGCATGAACATTGGCCAAAGCTGGAAAAAACCCCAGTGTTTCTAAATAGGAAAATATTTTGCTGCTGGGGATTTGGGGAATTGTGTGCTAAGAAAGGGCTGGAGGGGGTGGTTCTTTATGCAGCATGGAAACACTCTCAGCAATTCCTGCTCCCATTGAGTTTCTGTCATCCCCACACTCTCTAGAAACAAGCAACACGTGGCTTCCCAGGCACAGAAATGGTGGCAAATCTATAATTGCTTTGATTAAGCTGTTCTGTAGTATTGGGACCACCCAAAAGATGGCACTAAACAACCTTTAGTCCTGCTCACAGGCACCCACACAGACAAAATTTGCTAATACTACTCAGAAATAGCTCACTAGGCTTAATTCTGTAATTTTGGGTGCAAAAGTAGGAATCATTTTAGATAATTCTATGTTAGACCAACAGGAAAACTGGGGAGACTTTTATATAAGCAGGTAAACTTTGCACTGCAAATATGACTTTCCTAGATCCACATGAAAGCATTCATGCTTTTGTAAACATGACAATGTGACATTTGGCAAGCTGTGAAAATGGGTAAAAATTACCCAGGAGTTAGGCACGGCACTTAAAATATTTGTTTCTTTAGAAGCTGTACATTGACCTTTATAAATCTGTGGTTATTGGGCCCAAGGTATTTTTTATTTATGTGAGTGCAATGTGGAGCCATCCCACCAAAGCCCATGGAGCTACATGGAATGACAAGTGTTAGCAAGGGGCTGATTGTCACTGCCTTTTTTAACGGGAAGGGCTGATTATTTTGATTTTTAAATTAGCTTGTTTTCTGCAATAGAAAAAACAAAACATGTTTTTGCTAGTCACTTTTCATTTTATGATGTAATAGTTGAAGGAAGAAAAAAAAACCCCTTTCATATTTATAACCTCTAACAACTCAGAAGTGGCCTCTAATTTATATCAAACCATAAAGATGAGAGTGTTCACAGAAAATGCTAGAGGAGGAATCCTCACATCCTGTGGGAGTAATTTTCTACAATTACTTCAGTTCCATTTTTTAAATCAAATACATGTTAATAATAAACGATACAAATGAAAGAACACTGAGCACCACCTTTGCTTGGAGCAGAAATCATTTGGGTAGCAAAAGAAGCTGAGAGATCCAACACCTTCCACAAATATTTGACTCCCCTTTTTATGAGGCTCCTCTTTTGAATGTGGTTGCCTGTAAAACTGCAGCTAAAGTAGGAGGATAAAAAGAAGCTTCCCAGGAACCAGACACAAAAATTTGCACCAGTTGCTCCAAAGCTTGTCCCCTCAGTAATTCACTCACTTCTGCCTTTCTCACTGCCTAACTGATTGGTTATAATCAAAATAAGCAGCTTGGATGTTGGGGTTTTCTTCAGGGCATGAGCTGGAGCATATTCAAGAGAACTGAGTGCCACCTGCAGAAAAACTGGAAGCAGCAGCTGGCTTGATTACCTTTATTCACCATGGAGTAAAGTAGGCAAAAGAGGAGAGATAGTGGAAGTACACACACAGCAAAAGGGTGAGGAGCTGGGTTCCCTTTGTGCTGGTAGCACAGCAGCAAGAGCTCCTCACCGAGAGATCCTGCACAATGCAGAGCGGCCAAGGCCTCCATGTATTTCATGGTCACATCTTGGATCTTACAGTCCCAGCTCCTTGAAGCTTGCCAATATTGGATGTGCTATAGGGATACTGAGTTCTAATACCCACTGCAAATATAGAATTCAATAACTGACTCTAAAAGCTTTGTAGTTACAACTTTGAAATTGTGTATCAAGGCCAAGTGAAGTATTTACTTGCCCATCTCTCCAAGACCTTCCTAATTTGATTTTAAGCCACTTCATATTTTAATTAAAAAAAAAAATCTGAAAATTAGTCAGCACAAAGATGAGGTCACTCCGCAGAAATATATTTTGGGCAGAGGTAGGTGAGCAAAGCAATTTTCTGACAACCATTGCAACCTTCACATTCTGAGGGGATTTGAATGCACTGCAGATATTTTCTATAGCAGAGAGGAGGTACAGTTTCTTACTTTGGCCTTGAAGATAACTTTGCAGTGAAGTAAGAGCTGGAGGACGTCAAGAGGAGGGATGATAGGGAGGGAGAGAGGTTGAATTGGAACATTACTAATTCTCACAATGGTAGCTCAGTGAAAAAAAATTGCTGCAGAACAAACCTGCCTTCATCCAGTCAATTTTTGGAAAGAATTATGGCCGTTTGGAACTGAGCTCTTGCTTGAAAGCTCTTTGGAAACAGCATACTGCTCCCAAGCTCTCTGAGCCCTTTGAGACCTGGAATGAGATCCATCTCAGTCAGCCTCAGACATCTGCATTGTGGCTGTCTGCATCTGAGCCCCGTGTCCCCTTGTCACTGGAAAGGAACACACACTGGGAATGTGCAATCCAGCTGACCCACTGTGGGCATCCACTGCAGGCTGAAAGGAGGAGCAGGAGTGAAGTGCTGCCCATTCTCTCCCTGCTGGATCCAAAAGGCACCTATGAACACTGTTCAGAGGCACATCCAAAAGTCCTGGGAGGAATCCCTTCCCCAGCGTCAAAATATTTTTTTTTTACATTCTTGAAAGTCCATTAAACTGTTGCAACAATTTTACATATTTAGGCTTTAAAAAAAAATAAATAAATAAGAGGAGCAGTGTAATGCAGCCTTGGCAGACGGCGTGCCACTGGAATAAATTATGACAGCAGTGTTTGTCTTCATAGATCTACTCCCAGAAAAGTCAGCCATAATGCAGCCTGTGGAGCAGTCTGAGCCCAGGGATGGATTTGTCTGGTCAAAGGGAGATGCATTTTCCATCTATAAGGACCCAGACCACTGGGGAGAAGCAAAAGCCTGTGGGCACTGTTCATCTGATCCTAAGGTCAGGGGCAAAAGCCACAAGCATTGTTCCTCTTAGGTGCCTGCTTTTCAGTCCTGTTTGATATCTTCAGTCCTCTTAGATATCTTTATTGATGATCTNTGCCAATTAGCAAAGGTACCTGGCTTGACTAATTGAAGGTGCTGTAGGCAGGGCCAGTGCTCCTGTCTGCAGTGTGGAACTGCTTCTGTGGATGTAGCTGCAGGAGGTGGCTGGAATGAAAAAATAACTGCGACTGTAAACCTGATGCTGAAAGCAGCTGTGAAAAATCCTGGTAACAGAGGAACAGTTGTTTTATATCACTATTTTGGAGCCTAGAAGCCCACGGTACATTCCTGGCTGTGGCTCTGCTCACTGTGTGACTTAAACCAGGACAATTATGACTTTTATGTCTTCCAGTTGCTTCAGCAGGGAAACAGGGGGAATGATATCTTCTGGTGCCTATTTGTCACCACTTCATTTGACCTGCGCAAGCCTAGACAAACTCTGAAATCTTGCAGCTCAACTTCACAGTCAAGGGGAACTTGGGGATACTTGATAAGGATTAGGCTTTGAATGGCAGCACTATCTTTTAGCACTATCTTTTAGCTAGGCTAGGCTGGGATCAACCCAGCATAACTTACTTGGGAGGAAATCCAAGCAATGAATTAATCAGTCAATCCTTGGGAAGGCAAACATCCATTTATTTCATGGCATCACATGTATGAGCTTTGCCTTCTCATTTCTTTAGGTTCTCCTGTTGCTGCAATGTGTTGCTGAACCTGGGAGTAAAGCTGATAATATTGACCTCAAATTTTGGATCCGTGTCTCTGCTGTTGCCTTCCCTTCTGTTTCCCATGATTTCCAGCTTGTGTGCTGTATGTGTGTTTGGGTGCCCACACTGTGCTTCTGCCGTTTGTTTGCAAAGTTTGTTTGCAAAATATCTCCTCGGCTGAAGCTACTGTGGTGGAAATCATTAATGACTCCAATGCGTGCAATGCCTAATTAGACCGGGAACTCATGCCTTATCTTCTCACAGGCAGCCAAAAATCTCCAAGGGACTTGAATCATGATGGTTGCCGTGCATTTTGAGAAAACTTCAAAATTCAGTCCATATTACAGAGTTCCTTCTTTATAAGCAGCTGTTCATTCTTGATTCCCTCAATTTTTGACATTCTTGTAAATTTAAGTTCATTTGCTGCACGGGGGCTTGAAAGAACAGCACATTGAGCTGTTTGCTCCAGTGCTCTGTTACAATGTTTTCCCATAATAAGAGGGCATGAAAACATCCAGCTATCTGCTGGAAAATGTACTAATTATTTTCTGAGTGGGGAAAGGTCACAGCCAACAAAGCAAGGGAAAGACAAGCAAGATCCACATAGTTTTGCATTGGAACTACACCTAGGGAGGGAAAATAATAGTTATTAATATGGCCTATGAAAGCAATTGTAAAGCTGTTCTAAAACCATGTTGTCAAACAAGCAATTTAAGGCTTATTTTGTGTCAAGACCAGAAAGAACTGCCCACCGAAAGAGAGTTATGGGGCCAGCAAAGAATAGGGACATTTTATTTTCAAATTCATACAGCAAACTTTGATCATCGTGCAGGAAATACCCCAGACTTGAGAAATCCTGCCACTGACCTCGAAGGTAGAATAAAACTAAGGGAAAAGGGGAAATAACTCACCAATTTTTAAATTAGTATTATGCCAAGACTTTTAAGAGTTTGAATTCCAAACGTGTTCTAAGAAAGGAAAACATTTTCTTTCATTGAACAGCCCTGGGGGGTTCACTACCCTTTTCTCCCCCTCAATCCTCCCTGAGAGGTGTTCTTATTTCTTGTCTCTTGCAGGTATGTGTAAAAATACAAAGTCATTTGTAAGGAGTTCACTTAATTCCTCACTCTTAGCTCACATTCGTTACACATTTTGTTTGGCAGAAGGGAAGAGTGTGCTGCAGCCAGGGAATGCTGCTGTCCACTGAAAAATGTGTTTGGATGGAGGAGCTCTTTTTCATGGATGGATTGTGGCTTTTGGCAGCAGAGGTGGCAGGAAGCAGTTGCCATAACTACTATACCATTAAAACAACAAAAAAAAAGGCTTTAAGTGAAGAGCCATTTTTGAAACGATGGTTTTACTACCAATCCTGGTAGAATCCATCAGTTCAATGTGCTGGGTGGCAGGATCCTGAATGTGGTCTCCTGAGTGTGTGCTCAGGATATGCTTTTAGGGCTAAATTCAGGCTTTGGCTTGTAAGGTACATAGAAGAGGAAAATACACAGACAGCCAGAGAGCTGAACATAATCTGCCTTGAGTGGGATTTCAGGTTTTGGCTGGAGCCACACTCTGGTGTTAAATAGCAGAGTAAAAAAAAAAAAGAGTATGTTTTTCAAAAGCTTTAGGGATGGGATTTACAAATTCACTGGAATGATTTAGAAATAGAAGTTACATTTTAAGTGTAAATCTAATTGTAGACATAATTTAATATTTATCTCTATTCAAGTGATGGATACTACCCAGATAAAAAGCCCAGATATAGTTGATAAACACTGCAAACAACTGGAGTAGACCCCAGGGATGGTTTACACTGGGTCAAACCCAGCTGAAGGCTTTTCATCCTCAGCATTACACCACACATTATTGTCACTGGCAAATTACTCTGGCACTACTTGCGTGCTGTTGGAATCCAAAAACATTTCACACTGCTAAAATAACCTCTGTCTGTTGCCATATAGACACCAATGTAGTTTTTGTGGTCCTCCAGCTACTTCCCTGCAGTGCTTTAGAGCTATGTCCCAAGAGATTTACTCACAGGACCAAGTCAGGTGAATTGGCCTCACACCCCTGCTCAAGGACTGGCTCCCAGGCAGGATTCATCCCTTCATCCTCACAAATTTCCGGGGTCAGCACCTACATCGTCCCTCAAGGAGCCTTTGCAACCCATGGTCATGATGCACCTCCAGCGGGGAGCCTCACCCTGGTCCCAGGCTTCTTCTTTTAACCAGGAGCCCTCGGGGTTAATCTTGTTAATCAAGCTGATGCCTAAATCCCGTGTCCCTGAGGTGCATCTTCCTGGCCTGAGCACGTGTACAAAGAAATCCTATTTTCCCTGCTAACCCTTTGCTCTGAAAGCCAGTGCTACATTCAGAGGTACGTCAGGAGTGACTGACTCACTCCCACCCCTTCATGAGTTGTAATGCATAGAGCAGCCACTATGGCTTCCATGCAGGAGTGGAGCCTCCTGGAGTATCTAATTAAATAAATCAACCAGGCTTTAAAAAGGCTTAAAATGTTAGACCCATCTGGGCTGCAGCCTTCAGTTTTTTTAGTAACAATATCCACGTTCTCATAAAAAATGGGCTATGAATTCTTCAGCTACTGCTTCTAATGGAAATCCATATTTATCCTTTCAGAATCAAATTTTTTTCCCTTATATTTGTCTGTTAAGTGTAACCTTGTATGAAATTATCCTAAACCCTCTGGGCTCCCTTCTTAGTTAATTCTCCCTCCTTACTGTATCTAATTGAAAATTGAAGTATTTTTTCCTCTGTTGCTGCTCTGTTCTCTTATTTCTGCTTCATATTTTAAAGCTTAGCCCAAGATATTGGGTTCTGAGATTTAAATTAACTCCCTGAGTTTTCCAAGTTTTTGGATTCTGCCTGGTTATGGCTTACATCCAGATTCAAGAGAGAAGAGATACAGTTCATAGATACTCTTCCTTCTTGGAGTTTTTCCCTTCTTTTTCCCTTTTGTAGTTGTAAATGAGAAGTAACTACACCTCCTAATTTCTTTTTTTTCTGATGCGTTTTTTTTCCCCTAATCTACTTGGTATTAGACATCCTCTTTTCCATATTTCTAGGAACCTGACCAGCTCTGAAAGCAAACCAGGTGATGATTTAAATACGCATTATGAATGCAGCCAAAGGAAATGGCTGCAGGGGTAGAAGATGTGGGCTCTGGGGAAGAGGAGCTTGAGACTGGAGCCACACTGGGAAAGCCTTGAGCAGGCTGAGGCAGGCAGAGACCTTCTGGAGGCAAAGCTGCTCCACAGCAACATCACAACTTGCCTTAGGTTCTGGCTTCATCTCTACCTGGCCTATTTTGGGGGGAAAGGTAGCCAAAAATGCACAACAAACTCACCCCCAAATACTAAATATTCTGATGGAGAGGGAAGCAAAGCATCCTTTTGACTCTTTCTTCTGTTCTCTGAAGGAGTTCTTCATATAGAATTCTTCAGAGTTTGATTTGATCCCAACAGAGAGGGGTGGTGTCGCGATGGAGATTTTTTATTCCCTGCGTGCAGGGAGAGGCTGAGGTTTCCACAGCCGGGTCCGGCCACTTCCCTTCTCCCTTTGAAACCAAGCGGAGGAGCATTACAGCGTGCCTGTGCAGCCAAGTCTGCCTGTGTATTTTGGCATCTGAATGCCAGACTGGTTGGTAATTTCCCCTGAAATCCTTTCATAGCTCGAATTCCTGTTGAAACAACAGGTTCTATCTCTGGTTCGCCTGTCTCGGCTCTGCCGCTCGGGTCACCCCTCACCACCAATGCCACTGCACGTTGCTTTCCTTCCTCCGGGCGCAGCGTGTATTTAAAATGAAATATTGGCCCCGAACCCCGCTCTGGATGGCTGTCAGATCTTAGCATGCCACATAAATATCAGTGAGAAAACATTCCTCCCAGCCCACACAGAATGCGCCCGGCGCTGTTTGTTCTGGACAAACCCCGGCCTAGCGCCGCGAGGCCTTCGGCAAAGGCCCGCTTCCAGTGGGCAGGGCCCGGCCTCAAATCGACCACTTTAAAGTGCTCTCGGAAAGTTTCCAGGGTAATTTCTGCTCCCCTTTAGTTACAGACCACCTTTACTAGGTAACTAAGCCCTGTTTGTTGGGCAGCTGCCATCTCGGCCCTTGCACGGGTGGCCCGCTGCCAGCTCTCAACTATTTCAAGATGTGAGCTCCCCAACGCTCTGGGGCACGGCAGGACCGTCCTGGGGCTGAGGTTCCTCTCTGGTACCTCCACGGATTGCTTTCCAATGGGCCTCTCCGCTGCATCGCCAGCCAGGTGCAATTTGCATGGGTTTTTTTCCCCCAAATGTAGTTTTTGGGCACTAACACATCTGTATGGCCTTCATGTGGTTACTAGGGCTGAATTCACATCTGCAAACATCACCAGGGCAACTGGCCTTTGATCATAAGCAAAAGGTTCCACGGGCACGGGATGCATCCCATCGGGAAGGGGCACAGCACCTGCTACCCAGCAGCTTAAAGCTCAAAAGGAGCAAGGGCTCCTCAGCCTTCTTTCTCCCACACCTACGTGTTCCAGAATTTCATCCAACTTCCTTGTCTCACTGTATTTCATTAGCAACACTTGGTCACTGTGGTGGCAATGACCAAAATGACTTTTAATAAGCTCAGCCTTAGATTGCTACAACAAAGCCTTCTCGAGCAGCTGCTGAAAAAAACAACTGTGAGTTTTCACTTAGATGTGGGTTTTTTCCCCAGAAAAATCAAGGGAAAGCAAAGAGATTGCCGCACTGGCCCTCCAAGCGTGGAAAATAATATTTTTTCCTTGGCTTTTGTTGTATTATTTTTCCCATGCACTTATTCTTCAACCCTGTCCTTGGGTCAGCTTAGAATGGCACATGGTCTAAGTATGATGGATTTATTGCTTTAAACTTCACAGAGTACTGGAGAATGAGGTAACAGCATAAGCAACGTGGAAAGACTTGTACATTTTTTAGTTTGATTACCGGATGTACTCGGGGGCTTCCAAAACTGATTTTTTTTTTTGTTTTGTTTTTTTTTTTTAAAAAAAAGATTGGTTTGGCTAGAATACTGAAATTGGATCAATTCCATCTTGCATCCCCACCTAAAAATGGGATTTGGGTCTACAAGTTGAGAACCTTGGGAATAAAGATCTCCCTTCTCACATGTAATTACAGATAGTTTCTGAAGAGGTGAAATGTCACAATATGATGAGGTGGAAAATGCATTAAGAGAGAATGAGTTCATCGTCCTGATACAGAACAGTCCCTGCACAGTAATGGGATTATGGCAGCGCTGGACATTTGGGAAAGTCTGTAATGCTGTGTCTGCTCCATTTGATTTGTACACCAATGGATTTCCCTTGCCAGTAATGGCTTTCTCTGAGCTACTGCAAACTCTAAAGTGGGAAATGAAAATGGGATTTTGGGAAGACAGGACCTGCCGTGATCACAGTGGAGGAGGCACTGATGCATGCCCGTGGTGGTAACACTTTTTTGCAAAGAGCTTCGGCCCCTCTGTAGGTACTGACAGCTCTGTAAAGCTGCACTGCCATTGTTTAACAGCCTAGGAAGAAAAGCTGTTCCTAGGCATATATAAACTGTTTCTGTAAATAAAAGCCAATTTCATTCACCATTTTTAAAACACAAGAAAGCAAAAGCTCCAAGTTAATAAAAGGCGAAATCCCAAATTTTTAAAAATGCCAGCAATCAATAGATTAGACACACATATGGGGTAAGATTTAGACAGGATGAGTTTGCTTTTACTTTTGGGAAGAATATCTTTTTGGAAAGCGCCATTTTTGGGAACAAGAAAAGCTCCCAACGTAGTTGTGGAATGTGAAAGGATAAGTGAGAAATCAGCATGAAAAATGAATTACAAGGTTCTATTAGAAAAGTAAATCTTTCTAACAGTGCCTCTGAAGAGCCACACTTCAACTGGAGTATTTGCAGCTCTGTCTGCCCAAAAAAACCTCTCATCTTTCTGTGCCATCACCTCAGCACACAGAGTGCACCAACACCATCACTTCTGGCAGGTCTTTATTGCGCTGAGATTGGTTTAGATGATGATCATGAATCTCTTAGCAAACAGCACCTTGTGCACTTTCCTGCTGTTCCACAACTCCCCAGAACACTTTAGAACTCCACCCCACCACAACTAAAATGCAGTGTTCACATATAAAAGAATATTTATGTCTTAAATTTATGCTCAAGACCTTTATGCTCATCTGCCTGCAGTGGGGCACAAAGAGCAAACAGAGGCCCTCAAATATACCATATAAACAAATATTTTGGACCTATGATACAGTATGTATTTATTACTTTTACTGAAATCACAGAGTCAAGTGTTTTAAGATTACAACTGGTAAATTATACATATGTAATAGTTTACAAAACAAAATATTGGCCTTCTGTGTGTCATTGTACAGTGTAGACCTTGCACAGTTCAGTTCCAATGAATTTATATTTTGCATAACGTATTGTTATGATGTAAACTGGCTGACACAGTGGTGCTCTAAAAATATTAACTCCCTCTGATTAGACACAGACTAGGATGAAAAATAAGTTTTGTGACACAACTTGGTTTCTGAAAGGGTATTGGTATTTCAGCCAGGTGACAAAGCGACTCCCCACAATATGCACAAAGAGGCATGTGAAATAAACTAAACAAACCCAAACTTTGTGCTTTCCCCTTAATCTTGCCTGCAACACTTTGTTCATTTTCTCTTATTTCATGCTAAGCAGATGACCTGGTAATAGAAATTAAATTTTGCTCTACAGAATTATACCCTGTCCCCAACTTACTTAATTCAGCGTGTTATTTCCTGTATCTGATGGGATTTTAACAATGCCTGTGTGCCTGTCGCTATGTTTCGTAAGATAATCTATTTGCAGATTTCACAGTTCACATGATAACTTGTGTAAACCAGTTACTATAAATAAAAAAACCCTATGCTGTCACAGTGGTGTAAGTCTGAAGCACCTCTAGCAAAGCCAAGTGATGCCATGAAGTAACTCTAAATTTATGTAGGTATTACTAAACCCAGTGTAACTTTTTTTTCCCTTTTGAGAGTTACGGAGACCCAAGTACTCACACAAGCACACACACAAAATATGCACCTGCACTTAGCCACGGGTGTCTAAACATGGTCTCCACCAGGCTGATGTTTGTGGAGAGGATTTTTCCTGTCCTTACACTGACTCTGAGCCTCCACAGACAACTTCCAGGGCAAAGGATGCTCTGAGTTTTGTCCTGTGACTCACAGAGTGCAGAGCAGTGGGACGGTGTTGGGATGTTTGGGGTGGTGGGGGGAGAAGCTCTTACACACTCACCTGTGCTTAGCGCTTTTCAAATTTTATCACTGAAAACTTGTGCTGGTGGTTAAACCTTCTAAGCCCCAAAGCATCTTTTGAGGACCCAATTATCTCTCTTACATTAAGAGACATTGCTGGTGCGTGTAATAAACCAGAAGTATCTGCATTTGCAATGTTACTTGAAACAAGAATTGAACTAGCTTTCCTATGCAAGTTAGTATAAGGGCACCAACAGGAAAAAAACCCCTTGAAAATGTTGCACATGGCAAGTATGAATGCAGTGAGGTACTCTGGCAGCTCTATAAAAACCAATTTACTTCATGAAAAAAAAAAGGAAAAAATACTCCAAACCACGCAACTTTTTTTTTCCTAAAAATTCCAGCCTATGCCCAGAGAATCTAATTTTGCCTCTTGCTATAGGCTCCACTTCCTCAGTGACAACAGCATGGCATGAGGAGAAATATTCACCTGCACACACTGCTGAAAGGCCACAATTCATGATGAAACCCCGTTCAAAGCCTGCCCTTAAGATCATCAAAGCCCAGGCTTGTATTCCCTGGCAATTTGGATTGGACCTTGAGAGAGGAAGCATCACCCACTGGCCATCCCTAATTCCTCTGAAGCCTGGTGGCTCACCCTGACCTTGGGCAGTGCCTGGGTGGCAGAAGAGAGGCTGAGCTGGAATTTAACTCAGGTGAACATGGGCACTGGAGCAAGGTGACTCCCAGCAGTTTGGAACTGTTTATGTGCAATCTATTTACCTTGCAGAGCCATCTGTCTTGGTAAATGAACTGACTGCAGAACAGCTGGAGGTTTGTCCACATCACATTCTTCCCCTCACACTGCACTCAATTCTATTTCCCTCGAGGTCTGCACTAGTTGAACTGGAAGAAAAGGGGAAGCAAACAGGTATTACTCTCATGGAAACATGCTTTGCTGGTTTTTTTTTCCTTCTATCTAACTTTGCCTGACGTGGTGCAAAGAGCTGAAAGTAAAACATTGCAAAGCCTTCCAAGTTGGGCTTTTGACTTTTTATAGCCATTTATACATATTTATATATGTATATAAACAGTGATAACATGGAAAAGACCAGCTTTTTCAATGGTTCAGTCCTGATAAACCAAATCATAAGTTTATCAAGCTATTTTATAAAGAGACACCCAGCAGCTTTCTCTTTAGTGCTGCCACTTAAACATCAGAAGCTGCATGAGAGAAGGGTGCTGGCAACTCAGAGGAACTTCACTCCCATGGAGAGGACTCCCAGTTCTGAAATTCTGCCTACAAGGGGTAGGATCAGCTATGGGGGTCAATCACTGAGGCAGGCCTCCAGCATGAACTGCACGTGCCTTTGAGACACCAATCTGTTCTCTGACTTCTTTAAGAGCCACTACAGGGCTTTTTTTGGTCCGCAGACCTTTGGGACTTGCTTGTTGAGAGCTTTTTGAAGTGTAACAAGGAGCTTGGAGCACGAGGTGTCATCAAATTAAAAAGCTACAACTTCTCTAAGGAAAAGGTGGCAGCAGAAAAAGAATATACATCTGTACAGGTGTATCCACATATACTCCTGTTCCATGCAGCAAGTCTTCTAAATAAAATCATACAAAAAATGACCAGTGCCATATATTATGTAAACTCACAAGGTGTACTTTCAACACAAATCCGAAGCATAAATTAAGAGAGCCAGAAAAAGAGACAGAGACGATAGCAAAACATTTTAAATATAGAATTTGCACAATTGGTATTTTGTTAAATAAGAATAAATAAATTCATTACATCTGTTCCCATACCAGTTGTAAAAACAATAAATTATTTTATTTTTTTCAGTGCTGTGTTGCTTTTTTTTTTTTTTAAACAGTTGTTAATAATCCACAAGATTATTCCCTCTCCCCCTTGTGATAAAACTGTTTCCACAGGAGGGCAGCTAAACTTAATTTCCTGTATACAATCAAACCAAAGATGCCAGGTTTTTTCCTAATGAGAATACCTTACTCGAAAAGCAGATTCTGTAAACCCCACTGACGCTGGGGGTCCAAATTCACCTAAGGGCACTGGAAGCGTGTCCCAAAGTCAGAGTGAATTTAACACTGGGACTGTTCCCGGCTGTGCCAAGAGCAGAATCCCAGTTTTCCATCCCCTTGGCGCATTTCATGAATCCAGCTGTGCAACACTGGGTAGAAATGTAAACAATGATGTCACAGTGTGAGTGACACAGAATTCAGCTGAGAACAGACCCTGCACCAATTCTTCATTCATCAGGTACATGGCACAGCCATGACTGCCACAGGCAAGGTTTGGGACTGGATCTGATTTAGGAACACCTGAAAAAGCAAGTGTTGACTTACCCTTTATCTTACACTTTTAGGGTCCTGCCTTGGTCTGCCCCCTTACATCTTTGCTTATGTTAATTTGCTTCATTGCTACACTGGTGAAAATCATTGCAGTGGTTGGTTCTCATGTTTATTTCTAAGTAACCTTTATCATTTTTAAAAGATACTCCTGATCTAAGGAAGCTCTCAATTTATACCCGCATATGGCATGCCTAAATAACATCCAAAAGCTTTACTCAGCCTGCTGAATATATAATAAATTATTACCATGATGCAAACACAGATACTTGCACATTCTGTCTCTGTTATGACAGAACACAAACACCACTTAATGCAGCAGCTGTATGCTGAGACAAATGTTGTCTATGCTGAGACACATTAAATCTCCTGATCTTTCCTCTCACGATGGTTTCTATTCATTATGGACTTTTTGGAGAGGTTCTAGGACATGGGTAATACACATATGAGCATCAAAATTCGATTATTTGGAAGGAAAAATAAGGCATTTCAAAGTGATCTTATTTTAACAGGCAGAGGAGACATAAATGTTTACTTTCCAGCACTCTGCAAATTTGTTGAGCCTTGATCTCAGTTCTTCGATTGGGATCAAGAATAAATGGGGAGCATTCCTCAAGATCCACAGTTTTGCACAGGGTCTACTCCTGAACAGGTGGCCACAGCATTTTTGAAAGCTGATTAATAACATTTGTTGGCAATCCATTTAACAGAGGAGGAGGCCCTGCCCTTGGTACTGTTTATTTAAAACAGGGTAAAAATCCAGATCCTTCTCCAGATTTCACAGTTGTAGATGTAGCAACTCTATGCTGTTTTGAAATCACCACATGATTTTTTAGAGTTCACACAAACATACCACAGTTGCAAAAACATGTTTGTGTCAGCCTGGAGTCAGACCTGCCCTTCTTGCTCCACACTCCAGCAAGTTTTCCTGCTGATTTCATGCCTGGGATTTTCAGAAGAGCCTGAGGTGTTTCAGTGCTCAAGTACCACTGACTTACAGCTGAGGTTTGTCTGAAAATCCTCTTGCAGTCTCCTACTCTCCTGTATGGATGAACAAAGGAGTTAAAGATGGGGTTCTACTTTCATCAGTGGTTTTTTACCATTTCTTTTGGTACCCGTTATCTTAGGGTCTCATTCAAAGCCTGTTGATATTAAAGAGAGCAATTTTACCAGGGTTGCTCTGAGGCCTCCACCTGCACAAGGTGAAATGCCCAGCCTCAGTCACAGAACTTCCACAAGACAATAACAGGATTCAGGAATTGCTGCCAAGGAAAACTGTTACCAGCTACTGCCTGTGCTGTGGAAACAGTCTTATTGATATTGGACAAGTCCTCCACATCCTGATGTGGTTTGACTTCCTAGTGACCCCTCTTCCTCCCAAATGTGGTAGATATACAGAACATGAATGCCTTCTATAGCTTTAAAAAAAAAACAAAACACACACA
>VYZR01005401.1:4049-18825 GCA_013400675.1 Oxylabes madagascariensis
AAAGCTTTATTTAAATATAGATTCCAGTAGCAAAATTTTAAGGCTGAGTTTGAAGATGTCTTGACCAATTTATTTTCAGAATCATTTCGTAGGCAACACAAGAACTTCGCTGCTCTAGCCCAAGCGTGCAAGGTTTTAACATTACCTTATCTCTCAATTTTTGCATACCTAAACCATCATTTTAGGTTTTAGATAAGCATGCTGCTGCGTTGAGACATGTTTAGTGAGTTAAAATCATTCATCTGTTTCAGTCCAGTTGGCATCCCCAAATGATGTCTTTCATAATTGCACACAAACTCAGTCTTTTCGGTGCCTCTTAGGAAATATTCTTACAGCTGGGAAACTTTTTCAATTCTACTTTATAAATCACACCTTCCCCCTCAGGAAAAAAATAGTGCAAAATTCAGACCCCTGTGGCTGGGTTATGTCACTGAAATCATTGCTGGCACACAGGCATGCAGTTTATAGTGTAGAGTAGGAAGGTGGTCACTGGAGAACATATTGTTGGCCAGGTGACCTTGGTTACAGAGCTGGGAAAGCTGATAGGTTCCCCCCTGGCTGCTGAACTGACAGTAGGTGGCCTCCAGGTTGTCTGCAGGCTCCAGCTGCTCTGGGTAAGGGCAGGAAACTGGGGAACTGAGGCTGCAGAGAGCAAGGAGTGAGGCAAGCCAAAGATTAAAGGACAGTCAACAGCTACACCGACCAGATTAACAACTCTTTTATTGCCAACCCTTCCTCCCAAATGCCAGGCACAGGACAAGGGCAGCAAAAGCCACTTGAGAGAAGGCTTTCACAGCGGGATTTTTGAACAATGGGTATTAGTGGGGATTATCCTCCCACTCTCCAAAGCTTGGAACACCCTCACTTTCACTTGACAGGCATGCAGTTCTGAGAGCACTCTGAGTACAGGTCGCACCAGTCTCACAGCAGGCACCCTGTCCTATTAAGCACATTATACAGTTTTCCATACTCCTTTAAAGGATATTGTCACACGTGCACCTCACTTTTCATTAATGCTCCCACCTAAATCTTCATCCCCTGTCCCACACCCTCCCAAGGCTTCTCCCAGGGGTCACTCTTTTCATCTCCCTCAAAGCCACTCTCATCTGCTCCTACCCTTGATTCTGGACGTCGTAAGAGAAGGTTTCCCCAGAGCCATTTTCCTGACTGACCAAGCTGCATTCACTGCTGGGCGTGTCCAGCATCAGGGGAACAATGTGGCTGAGCGGCTCGAAGGCCAGGTTGAGCGTCAGGCTGGCCCTGCGGATGGGAGGAGGGCTGGGGAAACTCAGGGAGCACTCCACGCCGCTGGAATTGAAGGGCAGCTGCGACAGCGCCTTGCCCTGAGCTTGTGCTTCACAGGGTGCCACCATTCCTGCCACCGAGGAGGCTGTGAATAAAACAGAGAGGCTGTCACACTGGNATAAAAAGAATTAATTCCTTACATCTTAGGACAAAAAATAGGAGCAATATTCTATTACATAACACAAAAAGGAAAAGATACTTCCTGAATGCTGAGTTAGCAGATCCTTTCTCCAGAAAACAAACTAATACTGACACCAAAGTTTCTGGAAACAAATGTGTTTTATCTTGTAACTTATATTTGAGTCAACAGATTTTAAGCTTGTTCATAAAAGGGTTAATAAAAGCTTCAAGACTTTTGGCAAATGTAGGTTCAAAATATAAAGTGCTAAAATGAGTATTAACAGGAGGCGCAAATTCTATAAAAGAGAAGATAGCCAAAAATGCCATACAGTTTTATTTTTTGACTAGAAGAAGCTGGTATAACTGTACTGCTTTTTTTGTTTGTCATACGCCTTTTGACATGTATGACATGCCAGTGTGTAGGAAACCATAAAGCTGAGTGGAAACATAATGGTTTCATACATTTCAAACATGCCTAATACCAAAATGCATTTTACCTCTGGTATTGAGTATTACTGATCATTCTTACACTAACTGAAAAGGTGTTTCTGTGATGTTCTAATTTGTCTTGAGGCTGATTGTCTAGTTCTAGGAAAGAAAAGTGTGTACCTGCATTTTAGTGTGTTCATACACACAAGGCAGCCGGAGCTATGAAAGATATTTAATCACCATAACATAAACTGTTTGCAAAGCAGTGAGTATCATTACTTTCAATGAGTACATCACCTTTCCAAATAAGCGGAGTTCAGAAATTGGTCAGTGGAGAAGTAAATTTTATAAACTGTTATCTTTCTGTTATTCTTAGACAGACATTTCTTATCCTTAAAAAAGTTAATTTTAAAAACAAATACTGCAATATAGTATTGATATTGAGCATAAATTCTTTGTACCCTAGGACAGATATTTTAGGACTGTCCATGTTTTATAAATATGGTAAGTACTTAGAGTTAATTTATCTAAGATATCACAATGTATGAAAACATATTCTCCAGAAACAATTGTTCTTGCCTTGATTATTTTCTCTTATTACAAATCTGAATTTGTCTTTACTTGTTTATGGTAAGTTGTACTGCGCTTCTGAGCTGATAAGAAAACAGCATTTTTCAATTTTGTCAGAGAAAAGAAGACAGAGTCAAAAAAGTGTTTTAAGTATAATAATTTTAAAACAGTGCAAGACATTGATAAACACGTGTGTGTGGTTTTAAAGTACCAAACATACCCATATACATATGTATGCTTGGATGTGCATTTGTTATTGTCTCCATTCTGTGGAATTCACAATTGCATCAATAAGGGAAGAACATAACAGGCAGCAAAAGCAGAGAGGCAGATGAGAGGCTGGCTGTTTGGCATCTGGCAGTCATGTTGGTGCTGCTCCCACCAGCTGTCCCAGGAGTACAGCACAAGACATGAAAGCTCTCTTAGCCTCCTCAGTAAGCCCAGCCTTGCAAATGCATATGGGAAGTGAAGGACTAATCCTCAGAAGCAATACAGAGCAAGCCTAAAGGTATTGTTGGTCACATCTAAAACAGTTCTAGTAATTTAGGGAATTACTTCCACCATTCATGTCTACACTTTTTTTAGGACCCCTGTGACTGAAAGCTGAGTGGTGATTTAAGCAAAACTGAAATACTCACTTGTTTGGTTGCTTTGGCTGGAGTAACAAGCAGCTGGCATTAACACTATCATAAATTCTTCCTCCTCAGCTGGGGACAGTGCTGGGTGCATGCATTACTAGTCTGTTACAGTATCAGGTACAAAGTACACTTGAACCACTGGAAAATTTGGTGTATGTGAACCCTTTTCTAGAGCTTCTGCACTAGCTGGAAATTGCTGATACTTTACAGAGAAGGGGTATACTTGCTTTGTGTGTCCTTTCTTTCAGTCTTCTGCTGAGATAAATAAAATCACACACTGGTGTTCTGTAAAATTTGCTCTCCAAATCTTTGATGCATTTGTATACCATGAACAGAAATCATGTATTTTAGAACTACAGAAAGTAATGCAAGACAAAATACTTGCCATGTCTATATAGCCGAGGTATCAGTCCTTTCAGTCTGACTCTTCTCCAACCAAACATTCGCTATATTGGTGTTTACAAGAGCAATGGATGCATAAGATGGTTTGGCATGTTCTCATCTGAAAGAGGCCTTGTTCTTAACATAATCACGGAATGGCAAACACTGTAATTATCACCTTTTGGTGGAAGCTGGTGGTTCTGATGTGTGTCAAACTGGCTTTTTCCAGCAGCTGAGAACAGTAGCACTGTTGCTGTCAACAATTAGTAAAGACGAGTGATTTTAGGGCAGACTTGAAACTTGGCAGATTGCTGTTACCTGTCTTTTAATGTTGGTTATATAATCTATAACCTACTAGGTATATATGATAAAAAGTGCAGTACTTCTCTGGTAGTATTTCACATTATATTGAACAGTTTCAGTTGAGTTTCATAAGATGTACTTAGTCTGTTTTCTTAAAAACTTTACTCATGGGTCCATTTTCATTTCTTCTTTCCAGTCACCAGCTTAATAGAATTTGTGATCATCAAAACCTTAGTTTGAGAGAATTAAAAAAAAAGTCTGAAACTCATGATACTGTGTACTCATCTGTATATTTGAAGCTAGTCCAGGATGTTTTATGAGATTTGTTTTAAGAAATGCCAGGCATTTGGCTCCTTCAGAATGGTGAGATACATGGAGTGAGGTGCTGCCTGGAGTTGATCAAGAGGAAACTGTCAGTGGGACGGTGTGAATGATCTGCTGATCCTTATGCTTTGGAAGTTGATGCAGTGCACAGAATCCAGGACATCACATGCTCTCTTCAGGGTTTGTTCTCTTTTAAAGAGAGGCACAAGCAGTGATGCCAGTGGGCATTCAAGAAACATGAGACTTGGTCTTTTTGAGTCTGTTCTCATTCTTTCCATGACCAGAAAAGTGGCCCAGTCTTAATTAATAAGGCAAGCAAGGCCTGTCACCTCTCTCAGATATGTACAAACTCAAACTGGCTTGAAGATAAATCAAAAAAGGTGAGCTCTTACCTGCTTCCCATGTCTTTTTGTGTATTTTTCATGGCAACATTCGAGGGACTAGAAAACAATCATTTAGTCAAGGGACCTGTAATTTAGTCATTAATATATTCCTGTGGGAGCTGGGGCTGGGGCTGTGGGTTCCCATCAGTGGGTTGGTAACTGAAGAGCCATCTGCTTCTCAGTGCAGAAGGAAAGTGGCAGTGGCCAGAATTCTGCATCCTCTCTGCTGGTTGATGTTCATAATAGACTTAAGTGATAGCTAGTAATCTAGATAGCAGTAATGAATATTTGAACATTTAAGTTTAGGGGTCATTTCACCATCTGGCGACTCAAAAAGACTTGGAAATTGGGCTTTCAAAACTACGTTTACGGGTTTGCCCGGGTGTTCTGCCTGACTGCCATCTGAAGCCATGAAAAGGAGACATGTGAACCAGATAAGTAGCCTTGTCTCAGAGATTCCAAGTGAAATTCTCCCTTCCCCCAAGTGGATGTCTGCTGGCACATGTTTCAGTATACTGGTAATGGTGTATCTAAGCCTTACTGTAGCCACAAATGGAAGAGAATAGACATACACCCACAAAACATTCCCTGCTTAAAATCTGAGTCATGGCTGTGAATCATAGATGTGCCCGTTGCAGCTGGTGAAGGAGATTTGGGAAGGTGTAACATTCCTCTTAGCAACAACAGTAGTCTGATTTGGGCTAAGGAAACGGTCCATCTGCCTGAAAATATGCTCCAGCATTAAAAAACCTCTGTGCATGGAGAAGACCCCACAAATTAATACCTGTCATCCATCCTGGAAGACTTCAAGGCCAGACTGGATGGGGCTCTGAGCAGCCTAGTGTATTGGAAGGTGTCCCTGCTCATGGCAGGGGGATTGGAACTAGGTAATCTTTAAGGTCTTTTCCAACCAAAACCATTCTATTATTTTTGAGTGATGTAATTGAGAAACTGCACTAGCTGCTCCTCAACTCTCTTTCCTCAAGGCAGTAGCCTTGCCTGTTTTGGATGCTCTCTCTCTTTCAGAGCGCTGGGCATTCAGTATTTTAAAATGTGTATTTTAAAGGCCGTGTGTAGTTTGGCAGATAGGATGGGAAGGAAATGGAGCTTGTGCCACTGAGCAGGACTGGTATAAACTCAGTGGGGAGGGACAGGTGGGGACGTGCTCCGGTCCTGAGCGACAGCCTGGCAGTTGTGGCAGCAGAGTGCGGAGTTTTGCATGCGCACTGGCAGACCCTCCTTATTCTTTCCCACACCCAGGCACAGCCTTTGAAATGCAGACTTGACAGGCAGAGCTGGAATATCTGCTCCTTCCCTTCCTGGTGCAGCTCCCGTGCGCATAAGGGCCGCGTGTCGTGTCGGGACAAGCCTTACTTTGCCAACAGAGCCCATAGGGAGCGGTAGCGCCGTCACCCTTTCGGCAGCAGGGTCACCCTTTTGGCAGGGCTGCCTGGGACATGGCCCTGGGGATTTGCAGGTGGTAAAGGAGGCTGTGATCTGCATGGACCTAATTTTAATATAGGGACAAAGATCAGAAACTCTGTGCATAAAAACACCAGGAAGCATGGGATAAACTTCATAATCGTGTATTAGCTGAGATGGCTCAGGAAACTGTAGGTTATGTGGGTCATTCACAATGGCAAAGATGAAAATATGACAGGTAGAATAGCTGTTTTATGCTCAGATTTGCCTTTGATGACTTTTTTTTTTGGTTGTTGGTTTATAAATCTTTTTGTAAAATAAAATACAGGCTTTTGAAAAGCAGATCTTCAAGAAGTTTGTTTTGAGAGGGGTGTTTTTGTGGAATAGTTAATCCACATTTCCTCTCAATGTGCACTCTGGGCTCTACATCCTTCAGAATTCCCTTCTGCACTGTCTAAAATGGCCATTGTGCTGTTGCAAACCTGCAGCAGTGGTTGGCTGGCTGAGCTCCAGACATGGGAAAGTTGTTTCTCTTTGCAGGGGCTGTTGTTGCTGCATCTGCCTCCTCACTGTGACCACTCCTTTCATGCCATACCTTCTAGGCTCTAGTGCCTGCATACTGCATTTTGTATATGACACTTGTACATAGCACCTTAGCACTTTTTTTTTTTAATCTCTGTTTATAAAGGTATGTCACAAGTTTCTACTCATCTGTCTGCTTCTGTAGCGAGTGGTTTGGCCTAGCCTGCCTTAGAATGTGATTTTATTACTGTCGTACTTATATGAGCTCCTGGATACTTAAACCAGGTTTTCTTTAGGAGTTTGCTATGGTTGTGTCTGGTTTTTTTAATTATGAAACTAAAAATCCCATTAAACCCTGTCCATACAGACTAAAGTTTTGATACCTCTCCTACAGAGCACTGAAAACCGGCATTTAGTGCTTAATGTGCTAGAGAGTAGTATTTTGAGGTAACTTTTTGTTGTCCTTTGAAATCCTTTGGAGGACATATTGTTTATTTTTGAGTGTATAAAATGCTTGTGAAAACTTCCACTTAGCTATATGCTAGTTGAAGTATGGACAACATAAACGCAAACTCCTTTTCAAGCTATCACCTGTGGTAATGGAGGAAGCAACTGTGACAGAACATCTCTGTATTCAGACTCTGCTGGAGGCCACAAAGGCTTTCAGAAATTTTAGGGCAGTTACGTTTGGTGACAACTGGTCTAAAATCAGTATTTTTAGGTTATGCTGCAGCATGGAGGGGAAATATCCTTCCACTGTTCTGGTTTTGCACAATGAGACTGTTCTTTACTCAACAGGAGTAAAGAACAGGAACATTGGCTGATTGGGAAAATTTGGGGAACGTGACAGAAAGCTATCAAACCTGCTTGTAGCAGTTCTCATCTTCCCTGGAGCCACTACTGCAATGTGATTCCCCTGCTATCTCCAAGCAGCAGAATTAATTGGGGCTGTGGGAAATGTGGGTGCTTTCCTCAAAGTGTTACAGCTGAATCTCTGCTGGTTTGAAGACTTTCCAACCCGAATGACTAGGGTGCAGTACCAGTGTGGCCATACATTCTGCTGAAAAGGTCAGAAATTGGGAAGACCGCTATGCAGAAAGGGAATTGTATTGTTTCTCCCTGGTCAGATTGAGGCGTTCGAGGTGCCCGAGCCTGTTTGGAGCAGAGGCCCCGCTGCAGCCTGCTGCCAGCAGAGGTAGCTGCGGCAGCTGAGCTGGGCACGGGGAGCCTCGCTCCATCCTGCGGGTCCCAGCGGCAGCTTCCCACAGCAGAGCCAGCTCTTCCTAACTGTGTTCCAGGAGAGGAAGTGCTCTCCATCATGGACTCAGAATTTAGCAGTTGCTGCAGCAGGGTGAGCTGTCCGGGGCCCAGCAAGGAGAGCTGGAGGGCTCCGGACAAGAACAGAATGAGACTTGTGCACACACGCTGGGAAGCTGGGAAGGCAGAGTCCTGCTGCTGCCATGCTCTTAAAATTTTGGGTAATGGGGTTGGTGTTCTTGTGACTGTCCTGTGCAGGGCCAGGAACTGGACTTCAGTGATCCTTGTGGGCCCCTTCCAGCTCAGGATATTCTGTGGTTTCAATGTTCCAAATGAATATTAGGACCCGCTGTGATTCATTTCTGCTGAGACAGCTGCAACCTTTTAGCAAATTTGGGTGGGAGGGGAAAAAGGGGGAGGTGCTTTGCGTCTCAATCGAGTGCCTTCTGCATGCCAGGACACCACATCTTAGAGAAAAATCCACTTTTCCACTGGAACCCGAGGTAGAGGTAACCAGTTGTTGTTGTAGGAAGAGGAGGCTGGGGGAGCACTGCAGCTTTTGAAAGGTGTTGATCATCCTCTTGCCAAGACCAGAGAGAGAGAAGGGCTAAGAAACAAGATAGGTGTGAAGCTGTTCACAGACAAATCACTGTTAGAGTAGGAGGGCCCTAGAAAGGTGGGGAACGATGCAGTTTTGGGGTTTAAGGGTGTATGAAATGGAGGAATAGGCAGATGCAGAGATTACAGTGCAGGAATATGTTGTGTGTTTTGATGTGTAGTGCATAATTTTGTCTCAGACAGGAAAAATCCCTAACCTACAATTCACCAGGTGAGCAGTTTTTAAACACAAGTAGTAACCAATGAGAAACTTCATGTCTGATTCCCCATAATTTACTTCTCTGTTAATATCTTCGTTCCTTGTGTTCCTGTTAGCTGCTTCCTCAATCCCAAACTTACTTTCTTTGAGTTTTGTGTGGATTATCTGATGGTGTGAGTTTTAGAAGCCTTATTGAAAATAAAGGACTCCTTATCTGAGAATGTTGCATGTGAGTTAAATAGAGGGTCTAAACTCGGCTTAAGGAAAAAGCTGGAAATAGTGAAAGCAATGAGAGTTACAGGTGCAGATACCAAACTTTTTTTCCCAACGTTTTGAAACGGCTTAACAATGCTGTTATGTGAGTTCCAAGTGAGCAGGAGAGAATGGGAGATGCCCTGAAGCAGAGAAATGGATTGGGATTGGAGCCAGAAATCTATACTTGTCTTACCATTTGAAACAGGCCCCAGCTAACTGGGGAGGGGGTAGGTGTGACAGTAGAAAATGGGTATAATAAATCTTGTCATTTGAATGCTGGTTTTGCAACACTTAATGCCTCCTTACTGCTTTGAGATTTCTGTCTGAAAGCTGTTTGCTTTATTTTTCTAAAGTCTTTATGGGTGTGGGGTTTTTTTTCCTATTTTTTTTGTGGCAGAAACAAATATTAAGAAGGGATTTTTAGATGCCTGGATATAGTAATCTGGTTGGAATATATAGGGCAACCCGATAGTAAGAAGATTTAGATATTTTAACCTTTTATATTACAGAATGCTTGTCTTCATAGATTCATCACTGTGGTAGGCAGTGCTGTGGCTCTGAAGAAATGTGAGGACTCATCTGGGAGCAGAAGCCAAAATCTGCCCCAGGTAGCCAGGACATGTGAGTGTGCTTTCAGTCTGGCCTGGTGGGGTCCTGAATTCCCTTGTGTTTGGCAGCTTCAGTAGCAGGATTGGAGAGGCCTCGCTCCCAGGTGAGCCCTCAGCAAGGTGCCCCTAAGAGGCTGCTTTGGATTACCTCGGGCTCAGTGTAGGGAGCTGAGCCTGGGTCTTCTCCTTCCTGGGTGTGTGCTCTCATCCCCAGGCTATTAAATAGAAGGAATAGGTGAGAAGGTTGCTGGCTTCCTTTGGATCTATTTTAAAAGGAAGTATCTGCCATCGGTGCACTTCATGGGGCGCCTAATCTTGTTGTGTGTTCTGAAAACACCCTTCAGACAAACCCCCTTAGGGGACATGAGGTTCTGGAGCCTGCTCAGGCTGCAGTGCTGAGCTGTTCGGCCCTGCTGAGACTGAGGCAGTTCTGGGCATGCACAGAGGTGAGACATCACCTATCCGGAACGTCTGGAAATCAAAAAATGTAAGGTGCCTCTCTGTGTGAAATTTCAGGATCACAGTTTTTGTCATTATTGGGTTTAGTTTGATAATATGGTTCAATATTTTAATTTTTAATAAACCTTGACCTAATAAAGTCAATCTCCATCTCTGTGAGAAGCGGAGATGTTTTTTTTCTTTTATAACTTGAAGCAAAGGTTGAAAAAATTTTCATGGGCAACCCCATTGTTGGATTAGTGCCCTCATTCAATCAGAGCGTGCAAAACACAAACCCTAGGCAAAGCTAAACTACAAAGCAGAGGAGATTTTCACAATGCTAAATGGAGTGAAAGCACCAGGGGAAAAATATCTGAAATCCTCTTACATGATTATTAAAACAAAAACACACACACATGAAACCAGCAAAGTCTTCGACTGGGGTGCCACAGGGACCTGGCAAGAGAACAGCCTGTTCTAGTTGGATGCTTGCTTTTATATTAGATGGAAGCTGTAACAAAGCAAATGTCCCAGGACTGCTTGTAGGTCTCTGTAGAGGAGCTGACTATGAGTCTATTGGCCTCTTTCTCCTTTCACAGCTGATCCCAGCTACCTTCCAGCTCCTGTCACTACCCCTCTCCAGTCACACTGTCCAGTCCTTTCTCCCTTCAGGTTATTAGGAAACCTCATGCTCATTTCTTTCTAACCTTCATGAGATAAATTTCTCAGCCTTTCCACCCAAATATCCTTTGTCATCTACAATTGCACTCATGTCTGTGCTATGGATTCCACAGGATTAGCATTCTCTCCTGGACATCTTGCTTGCTTGCACTGGCCTTCTGTGCACACACACCTTTATCACTACCAAGAGACATCAGTATGTGCATTTTCACCAGAGTCTAGCTAGCATTACTACAAAGTTTTAGAAATAGATACAAAAGTCTTAAGGAATACAACCTTGTTGTCTGGCTTCTCTCTTTAGAAGCTGTTCAAAGGCACCTTCATCCCTTTTCAGGTAACATTAGTAACAGTAGGCTCCACAGTGGGACACTGGATTGCTGAAGTTGTATGAAGCTGTCTGAGAATACATGGTGGGATGGGACTGCATAGTTTAAATTTCAGGCTGTTCCCGTTAATGTTACTCTCCACTGTGCTGTGGCACCTTACAGGTGAGGAATTACTTTAATTTTGTGTAAATTGCATCTAGTTTATGGAGCTGAAGCCAGTGATTATACTCAGAAGATGAAGTATAAGGTAATGAAATAAACATGCATAAAATTGCATGAGAATATGAAATCCTAGGTGAGAGGAGCTAAAGGTAAAATAGAGAGAATGAAGCTGAATGGCAGAATGAATACCATTAGCTTTGCTAGGCCAGGTTCATATGCATTCTCTTTCCCAAAAGGAAATGGATAGGTAGAGGAGAGAATTTGGCCTCCAGGCTTTAATCCGAAACTTGGTAGGCAAATCGTGAAGATTTGATAAGAAACATCTATCAGGTACTGCAATAATGAATGACCTTGCTCTGCCACATACCTGCTGGTGCTTGGAGCATGGTGGCAATCCCTGATGTCTTTACTCCTCTGGATGTTTCCAGGAGCAGAAGGAAGCCATGGTGGCTGCCCAGCTGGAGAAGAAGGTGGCAATGAGTCAGGCTTGGCCTTTTGGATCTGCTGCCAGCACACAAAAACCCCAGGCAATGAGTTATATGTTAGTTCTTACTGTGGACGAAGAGTCCATGGTGGTACCTGAGCCCATCCTGGTTTTGGAACCACTGGTAACATATCATTAATGTGAGCCAAAGCTCTCTCCCTGGCTTTGCTGTGGTTTGGATTTCTCCTTTGGTGCAGCCTTGCCAGGAAGAGCTTCTCATGGCTCTGCTGCCATAACTGTCACATGAGAGACTGGTTCCTGAGCCCTGACCTACTTGGTAGAAGAGCTGTACGACTGTAGAGAGTCTCCTTGAGCACCTCAGTGTTTTGAAGGATATACTTTGATTTAAAAATATTTGAATGATAAATATGAACAAGGAGGAGGGTGGGGAATATAACATATAAACAATCTGGGGACATAAAAAGCTACAATAAGGGATGGTTGGGTGAACCAAAAGAAATTTCAAACTGAACATGAGGAAAACCTTCCTTATCATGATTTCTAACAATGCAACAGCATTCCAACATTTTGGATCCTTAGACCTAAAATGTAACAAACAGTAAGAATGCAACTCGAGAGAGGCATTTGGCAGAGTTCAGTGAACTAGACCTCTACCATTTCTAATGTATTTTGGCTGAGATGCGGCAGAGAACATCCACAGAGCTCTGAGAAGCTTTATTCTTTGTCCTTTGCAGATACTACATGCAAGATCAAAAAGAAATTAGATTCATTGTCTTAAATAAAATTACCCTTGTTTGTGTCTTTCTAAATGGGCTGCAGGATAGCTGCAGTTATTTTAGAGAACTCAATTATTTTCTTAATCTGTATTGAAAGCAAAAGCCTCTCCTTTAATTATTTAAGTTTTGTTTTATTGAGTAGACAGTTCATAATCATAAACAGTTTTCCATTTAATAACAAACTTTGAAACGCAATGTGTAGGAATTGTTAAAATTTGTGTTTGTTGAATTAATATATCCTTTTATCTAGAAAAAAAAATCCATTATTTTAGCAGCATGTGTAATCCTTTTTTGATGTCAAGACATGTCTAACTTCAGAAGTCTAGAGTGTAAAGGTTTGCACCTGAGTTACTCATCTTCTATCCTTGTATAGTCAATAGGAAAAAGTAGGTACTTTGATTCCTCGGAGCTGTTCTGGCTCCTTTCAGTGAATAAATGCTCCAGAGATGCTACTGAGTGGATCCCTACTACGGTGAGAAGAGTGCTGAATGAATAGGTTACACAGAGACACCTACATTTGTGTAGGTGAATGGTGTGCTGGAAGCTTGGCCATGAGGAATGCCATGAGGCCAAAAACAAGGAAAAGACCTTGCAATTTCTCTGAGCATTTGGGAATGTTTAGGGTTGGAACAAGACCCAGGAGCAGCTGTGGGGAATCAATTATCAGGATGCTGTAAGAAGAGGGGGCTTACTGTGATTGGCTTTGGTTGTGGGGGTAGGACATGTAGAAGAGGACATGAGCTGACAGACGTAGCCTGCTCCTCCCAGGGCTCAAGGCAGTAATCCTTCACGAAGCTCAGGCTGCTGCTGCTGCCTCGATTACTGTGAGATAAAGCTCTGTTCTTTGAGCTAATGGAATAATGCAATTAGGACAAGGCACTGCTCATAAACTCTTATCCTTTAAAGGGCTGGTTGATAATGAAAAAGAAACACCTGCTGTGCCAGGTATAGAACCTGCCTGACCAAGCCTTGCTGTGCTGGAGAGACACCACGTTGTATCTGCTCATGGCTCTAGAGTGGGAAGGACAGATCTGTAGACAGGAATTAAGAAGAGGTGGGAGCAGAGGAGAACTTCATAAAGGTCGTAGCTGTGAGTGGTACAGAAATGATGAGCAGGGATTAAGTTCTTTTCAACAAAAGCTGTGGGACACCAAATGAAGCTAGCAGGAGCCAGGCTAAAAGCAATAAATAGTAAAGTGGATTTTCACAGGATGGGTAATTGAGTGGTTAGACACTTTGCCTAAAGGATGTTGTGACTGCTGAAAGCTCTTGTGGCTCAGGAGGAGACCAGACAAGTTTATGGAACTCCGTGAAGGGCTGCTAATACCAAAGAAGCCATATGTAGCCAAGAAATCCCTGAAAAGGCCCGGAGACAGGGGGAACACTGGCAGAAGTACGTGTTCTCACAATCCAATCTGGGCTAGTGCTTAAGGAATGAGGGTACTGGGTTATAGAGGGGCCTTAGTGCTACTTGTGCAACCACTCTTAAGTGTTCTCTCACCTCCAGAAAATTATTTTATCTTTCTTAAGTTGGTAACTTTTTTTCCAGAGGAACTTTGCATGTTCTTCATACCATAGAACCATGTTTTCTTTTCCTGTAATGTTATAATAATGATTTGTTTTGCTGGCTTTACTTATATTTATTTTTAAAATGAGATATTCATCTCAGGGGAACAAAACTCATTAAAAAAAAAACCTTATTCATGCCAAAGCACTTCTGGGAGATCTGTTTTTGTACTTTAGAAGATGCAAAAGTAAATTTAACTTGCTGAGGTCAGACTTTCATCTTGTTTTCCAAAATAAGCTACAAAGAGCTGTTTACATTATTGTTACAAAGCAATGTGTGCATCGACAGCCTTCAGCTTTCTGTCCTGTCTACTGGGACTCCTATTGCTATCTCCATGGGGAAAACAGGGTGGCAGAGTGTAGAGGTGAACTTAAACTCATGGAAAGTGAGGGCTGATAGCATGGCTACAGCACACTGCCCAGGATGAAGGAAAAATCTCTCAAATTTGTGTTGTTGATCTGTTTTCACAATGGGAAGAGCTGAGTTGGAAGATCTGTTTTTAATATTTTGAATATGGTTTGTAATTGTTATGCAACTACAATTGTAAAATCCCAGGCAATTGTCTCAAAATGAAACTTTTTCTAAATGTCCAGATTTGAACCCTTTTAACAGAGATGCTGGGTACTCACACAAAGCGCTGCAGTCCCTGGGATGTCTGTTTTGGATGGACAAATCCTCTATGGCAGTGAGATGCTTGAATTTCTGGTTGGGAATCTAAAATCAACATATTCTCAGCAGTTTTGGCCTTTGTAATCTAAAATCAACATATTCTCAGCAGTTTTGGCCTTTGTCATCCTCTGCTTCACAGACTCACTGAGAAATGGGTAATGTTATCTGCTCAGCTCAGGGTTATTGGGAAGAAAAGCTGGCATTCACAAAGTTTTTATGAATAGTTGGCTAATACTGTGCCTGGTGCAAAGACACCTAGTGCAGTGTAAGGAAGGCTTGGGACTCTTCAGGGAATGTCTCTTCAGTGAGATAAGTATTTGGTGCCTCAGGAATCCTGTGACAAGATCACCATGTGGTTGTGCAATCTCAGTTCTACTT
>VYZR01005433.1:9532-22943 GCA_013400675.1 Oxylabes madagascariensis
GAATGTCCTCATGGCAGTATATATATATATATATAAATATATAATCTAGTTTGCTCTTGATCTCATGCAGGTTTGTGGCCATTAGTCTGCAGTGTTTTGAGAACAGGACTTCAAAAGTTTAATAAATGTGTTGTTTGACTTCTCTGACTTTTTTCCCTGTTGTTCTTGAAGCTTTTTTCCTCCTCTCTTCCAGACTTCGCATTCATTTTGCTCCTGTTGTGTATGACCTTATTTCTTCCCCAAATGGCTCCTGGTGTAGAGCAAAAGGCACAATTTTGACATTTGCATGAGCAGTGTGAAAGCTGTAGCAGATCTGCTCCTACAGACCAGTCATGAAAAATGACTGAAGTGGGATCAGAACTGCCCTGATCACTTGAGCATCAACCTTCTATTCCTATTATTTCCCATTTGTTCTTTGTGTATTTTCTCTCAGACATTTGAGAGGTCTCTGTAGCTCTGTGGTTTTGGTGTACAGTGGTTCAGACCATAAATATATAAATTAACCATGGTTGTACCTCTCCTGCCTTAAACTCACGCTGTGATTTTTGTGAGGAGAACTCACTTGTTTTGTTAGGAGAGCTTTCAAGATGCTATTTAAATTCTGCTTTAGCTCACTTCCATGTCTGTTCAAAAATTCATGCTGCTGAGGGTGCTTTTAAGGCTCTGTCTGCACTTCCTGACTGATAGGTTTGAGCAGTAACTTCTGGATACTGTTTAAAAGTGAATTTTGGAGACTAGATCAGATGCAACTTGGTGACTTTGGGGTTTTTATTAGAGATACTGTATTGCTCCTCTGAGTTTTGATAGCTAAAAGGAACATCTGCAGGCTTGGAATCAAACAGTATTCCTAGAGGTAATGATATTGAATATTTTGTTGTATGCTTGTAACAAGGTAAAGGCAAATCATCCAATGATTGGTTGGCTGTATGCAGTAATTAGTAATTCTTGAGGCTGAGCACTTTTCCAGAGGTGCTGTTTCCTTTTCTTTATAGATCCGGGGATAAATATGTGACTTCTCTATTGTGAACTTCTTGAGTTTCCTTTTTAACAAAAAAAAGGATGAAATAAACATATTTTTCCCTGCAATGTGATGGTTCCATTGCTTGACAGTGCCATTCCTACTCTGAACATGCTGCACCTGCCTCAGATCTTGATTTCAGCTTCATTTAGAGGCTTGGTGGTTTTGCTGGACCATTTTTTTTCTGTTTCCATTGCAGAAATCTTTTACTTTTCAGCCCTCTTGCTTGCACAGAGGAGCTGCAATTTGTCAGCTTTCCACATTACATAAATTGCTTCTTGCAGCAGTAGTTTTGCAGTTGTGTAAATAGATTATACTTGACATGGCAGGAGTGAAAAATAGCTTGTTGATCAGGAGACAGGTAGAGGAATTGTCTGTTCCTTGGGAAAGGATTAATTAGGCTGAAGAGTCCATTTTTCACCAAAGAATCGAATTTACTAATTATGTTACACCAGTCTATAACGAGGGAAAATTCAGAGAGGTTATTTTCTAAATAAAATCAGCGCCCTGCAAATGTTTCCACATTAGAACACAGCTATGGAAGCTGCAGGGTGAGTGAGGGGAAATCATTTTTCAGGATGTGGGCTGGATATTTAAGGAATAGCACAAGTTATTTTTCTAGTTCAGCTGTGGGAAGCAAATTGTTAACAAAGCCAGTTAAAAAAATAAATATATCTGCAGAAAAAATGGGCTGAAGCAAGGAATATAATAAACTTTCCATACAACATGGAGGTGGAAAAAAAGCTTTGGGAAGCTGGTCCATGTTTAATTGTTCTTCTGACAACAGCTATGGGGATGCTGGCTCAGCAGGATTTCATATTCTTCTCCAGCTCCAATGTTAAGACTCACTAATTTACACAGGAAAAAGCTAGCAGTGTTTAATGTCTCCTGGAAATGACCACGCATATCTCTGAAGGGGAAGGAAGTGCATGAAGAATGACTTGGAGGAAAAAAAAAATGTAAAGAAAAGAGAAAAAGGTTGGAATTTAAAGAGGAAAAAGTTGGAAAACATTTGTGTTAACCCCTGAACCAGAAAATCCTCTGAGAGGAGGGGGGTTGGTGCTCTGAGCTCATCCTTGAGACCCCTTGCACACATTCCTGCCCAGTGAAAATGAGATTGTGCAAAATGTGCAACTCAAAATGGTGTGTGTGAGTCCTCTTTCTGTCACTTCCTTCTAGTGCAGCAGCACTTTTTTTTTTTTAAACAAAACCCACTAGTGTGAAGTCTACATCTGCATTTAAATTAGAACATCTTAAAGAAAAGAACAGGCTCCAAAGCTGCCCACAAGAAAGGTTTCCTTGCCAGGCTCCAGCATATGAACACTAACTAACTGCTTATTACCCAAGAAGAAATTCATTATCATGTAAATGTTGTTGGAGGGGAGGAATGTGAATTATTTCTTTCTAATTCGATTTTAAATTGCAGTTTAGGTGATAGTTTTGGAACTTAAGTAACACTTAGCATAATTAGCTGAAGCTTGCATTCATTATAGTTTTCTTTCTGTCTGAAATTGGACCACCGTCTTGAAAATCAATTTGTGGACAAATGCAAGATTTCAGATGATTGCATAATAAGGAAGGAAGATTTTTATTCCTCTTTCCTCTCAGAGCCTATAAAATTGTGGAGGTTTATGGGAGGCTGTGGACTCGCTGTTGTGGGTGGAATTACAAGCACATTGGTTCATTTGTAGTAATTATCATTGGGAATGTGATGGATTTCTCCATGCTGGCAAAAATTTGCTGCTGCTGCTACTTGGCAAGTGTCTCTCGGTGCTTGGCTGGGGTGTTCAGGGCTGGGATTTTGGGATTTTGGGGCTCGGATTTTAGCCCACCCCACCCCCTGCCATGGGTGGGGACGTCTCGAACTGTCCCAGGTTGTTCCAGCCTGGCCTCGGGCTCTCCCAGGGATGGAGCTGCTGTGCCAGGGCCTGCCCACCCTTAAAATAAAGAACTTTTTAATATCTACTAATATCTGCACCTGCCCTGGCTCCTTGTCACTCCCACCTGGTGGCCAAGACAGTTTTGAAGCTTGAAATATGGAATCTTCCTTGATTTGGAGATGGCTTTTGTGCTCTGTTTTTAACTATTGCAAATAGTTAAAAAATACAAATTTTGATTCCAGTGCAGAGAGCCCAAAATTAGGTATAATGAGAAATGTACTGAGCGGTATGTTTGTTGTGTAATCCCCTTGAATCTGGTAAAATAAATTAATCTGTTACCTAAGTGAGAGTTTTATCCTTTGCCTTGTCAGTCCTCTGAATGTGTTGAGCTCTTTAAAGACCATTAATAATATCAAATGTATTCCTATCTTTCAAGCATTTTCTCTGAAATTTAAATTGTAAAAGTGGATTTTTAGCTTCTTAACAGTGAAAAAAAAATGTAGCACCAACACTTGTGCCTAAAACAACAAGTCCAGTTCATTTAAAGGTCAGTTGGTTTGGTCCTTGTGGTCAGCGCAGTGGCCTGATATCCTTTCTGCTTGACATCACTCACATTTGCATACTGATAGGAATATATAACATTTTGGGGTGGTTTGTGGCCTGCAGTGTATTTTGTGTGACTTTTGAAGTGATGGCCAGGCTCTGCTCACAGAACTCAAGGTATTAAATTATATTTATGTGACCTGAAAAGTGCCAGGGCTCAGCAGAGCATAAGGAAACTGCCGTAATACCTAAAGCGCTGAAAAAGAAGGAGCTGATGGTGAAAAATTCTATAGAACAAGCAATAAATTTAATGTTAATCTGTTCTCTTAGTCACTCTGAGGAAATCCTGTCAATGTTACAGAGCCTGACTCTGTGAGGTGCCTTCTGTTGAGCCAGCAGTAGTTAAGTGGAATTTCATTCACTTCCTGTGTTGCAAGTTTTGTTGAAAGTAGTTCCGCTGTTTCTATTTTTAACGCCGATCTCTGCGTGGAGAGGACGCCCGAGCTGCCTCAGGGTTACAAAAGACAGCTTGGGATCACCTCGAGCATTTCCACTCACTGCCCCTGTGAACGTGAACACACAGAAATCTTCCTGGCTGGAGTGGGAGCACATCATAAGACGGTTTTTTGTGAAGCCAGGCACATCAAACTCTCTGCTGAAATCAAACTGCTCATGCCTGGTGCCTCTGAAAGCCCCTGTGCCATGAGAACCTCACATCTTTGTGGTTTCTGAAAGGTGCATTTTACTTGTTGGAGTCGTTAAAAGAGCTGTTTGGGGTTTATTTTTTTAATTAATTTTTTTTTTTTTAGCTCTCCAAGTATAAAACTGTAAGATGCAGTTATAGGAAAAAACCTGTGGGTTTGTGGTTTGTGTTTTCATAAGTAGTGGAGCTTGCACTTACCTCCAGTGGATGCTAACCCTGTCACCTAAACAGAATCTGGTGGTAAGAGTGTAAGAATAAGAAGTAAGGACAGTAATTACAGAGAAGTGAAGCATTTAGAGGTTGGTTTCTTGTGCTCCAGCTCGTAATTCCTCTGTGTTTGTAACATGCCTTCAACAGAATGAGCTTTACAGACACGCCAGTGTGTGCACGTCAAATTATGGCATGTGAGCACAATATTGTGACTAAATCAGCCTGTGGAGCTGATCCCTGCTACATGTGAGGAACTAAATTATACTGTGTCAGCTGGGTGGCTCTGAAGGAGGTGAGAAATACTGGAAGAAAATGAAAAAACCGTAACTGGCAGTGGCAGAAATGGTTGTGCCACATTAACGTTGCCTTAAGGGGAGAAGGCATTTAGTCAGGAGCACATTAATTTAATTAATTGTGTCAACGTGGCTGAGAGAGACATCCCTGATTAAACCATCCTCTGCCCTTAATGGCTTTCCAAGACAGAGCCCGTGCGCTGGAAAAACACTTTTGTCCAGGAAACTGGGAAAGAAAAATCTGCTGAAGGTCTGGGGGGAGGCAACACCAGCAGAACCCCCAGCTGGGGCTGGCAGTGGGGGGCTGCACCTGGAACTTTCTCCTCAGCCTCTTGAATTCCACAGAAATGTGTGGAGCAAACCCATCCTGAGGCAGGAAGGAGGGAGCAGAACCACAGAGGAGGGGGCTCAGAGCAGGGGCATGGGGTAAGTGAGGAAACACTCTTGCTTCACGCTGGTTTTGGTTCCCCAAAGCTGTGTGTGACAGCAGGGACTGCAGCTGAGCTGGAGCTGTGTCTGGGCTGGTAGAGAAACAATTCTCAGCTCACTCTGTGTGCACAAGGACTGATCCCTCCATGCTCCAGCTGCAGGTGCTCCTCACAAGTGAAACACTTGGGTCCTGTGTACAGCGCAAAAAACATTTGGCTTTTTACGTTTTCACTTGTTGATTCATTATTTCTAACCATAACAAACCGAAAGCTTTGCACATAGATGTGAAAGCGCTCGGGGATGTGAAATCCCACCTCAGCTGTTGCTGCAAGCACAGAACAGAGGCAGGCCCTGGTTCTTTGAAGCTGGCACAGGTGTTGCCTGCAGCTGCCTGCACACGCTG
Organism: Oxylabes madagascariensis; assembly: GCA_013400675.1. Lineage (NCBI taxonomy): Eukaryota > Metazoa > Chordata > Aves > Passeriformes > Timaliidae > Oxylabes > Oxylabes madagascariensis. The sequence continues at coordinate 15,012 of VYZR01005433.1, forward strand.
GGGACAGTTCACTGGTGAGGTCCCTGGGTAACGTTTTCAGCAGTGCTTGGGTGGCAGGTGTTTAAAGTCCCCAGCAGCAGCATTTAGGTGCTGCAGTCAGCTCCTTGCAAACTGGGCTTGGCATTTAATTCTTGAACTTGTAAGATTTAATTTTCATTAATTCTTGTAAGATTTAATTTTAGCTTGTAAGATTTAATTCTTTAACTTGTAAGTTAACTTGTCTCTGGTGGAGCCCTTGGTGATGGTTTTGAGTGGATTACTGTATTTATTTTGCAAATTGGCTGTCATGGGACATTGCTTTAGGTCTGTGGCCAAAACTGTTTGGGAATCTCCAGTCTAAGACCCATAAATATCCTTCAAATATATATGCCCCTTTTTCTGGGAGTCCATTCACATCTGTTTAGTTGAAGCAGTGGCAGTAAGGACAGTTCTGATGTTACTAAAAATAAAACACAATCATCAGTAAGCTTTGATATGCCAATAAAAATGTTCTCTATAATTGCAAGTGTTTACTTGGTCTGTATAAATTTACAAATATGTAAATTGTTAAAATAAAGAAAATGTTTGTCCTCTTAGCATAGGATTGGTAACTGTTTGCTGTATGTAAAAGCCACCAACACAAACTGTTCTGCAGTTCGCTGTTCTTTATGTTCGCTTCCTGTGGTTTTTCCTGTTATTTAACTACAATATAGCTGAATATTTATTCAAAAATTTGATAACCTTGCGCATTTAAAATGTACAGCTATCCAAAATGGTTTTGGAAACCAAGTCCTTCAATGTGTGTGTGTAAAACCATTTGTTTATCCATTCTTAAGCCTGAGGAAGTTCTTACTTCTCTCATTAACTGATCTGCTCAGCTGAGTGCAAGCACTTCCTGGAGCTCAGCTGAGGCAGAGGAGATAAACAACTGGACACAGAAATATTCCCTGGCTTCTTGCAGTGTTTTGTTTAAACTATGCACTTGTTCAGGGTCAGAAATGCATCAAAGTGCTTGTCTGTCATACCCAAATTTCCCCACATTATGCTGGGCAGCAATAGGAGAGTACAAATTCATTAGCAGGTTTATTAAAGCCTCTATTTTTATAAATTCAGTAAAAAAAAAAGCTCATGATTTTTTGCTCGGGTTGTAGATGGATTAAATGATTGATACCAGCCTGGTGTTTACCTTTTTTGTCTTGAATTAACACAAACTGTCCTGGTTTTTTTGCCGTTTTATGGGAGTGAGGCTTTCAGAAGTCCACAGCTCCCACCTCTGCTTTATATTTTTTCTGTTGTTTATCAGACAAAGGCATTGCAGGGGCACAGTGGGGATCTCCACAAGGGAGGGAGCTGGGGTGTGAATTTACAGTTAAATCATCTTCCCTGCACCACGAGCTCGGAATCTGAGCCTTCCCCTCGTAAATGCAAAGAGAAATACACGGCTTTGAATTACTTAACATGCCAAACCCCATCTGTAGAACTGCTTTAAAATACCCAGTTTGAGTGTGTACCACATCCAGAGACAGCTGGGGAGTGGGACAGCTCAGGGAAGAGCAGCTGGGGGCTTTTCCTTGTGTTAATCCCAAGCACCTGCTGTTGTTGGACACGTATGAAATGACAAAAACCAGAATTCCTTGTATAGCTGGTGCCTTCCTGAAAGACTTTGAGTTGTTCTCATTACTGCAGACAAATTAAAATGTAGCTGAATAAAGAGGGGTAAGAGAAAACTGTTGTCAGAGTAAATTCAGAGTTTTGGGCCCTTCTAACTGACCCAGACTGTCAGGGTATGGAGAAAGAGCCCATGAGGGCTGAGTAAATACTAGAATATATGTCAGTTGAGTCACTTCAATTGAGTTTAGACCCTGTGAAAATAGGGGAAATGTCCCAAATGTCCAGGGAATTTGTGTGGAAAGGCTGGAGGTCAGTTCTGCCATCAGGCATGTTACCAGGATAAGTCCTTCAAGCAGGAATAGCATGTTTGGTGTCTGAAAAACATCCAAGATGAAGTGAGTAGGAACCAAACCAACCAAAATACCAGAAATTGGCCAAAGGCTGGAGCCTGGGGGAGTGGAATTTGCTGCCAAACACAAGTGTCTTCTGCAACAGCAGCAAACTCAGGGAAAGAGATGGGAAAACAAGAAAATCCAATGTGGCTGGGGGTGTTCCCTCCCTCTGTGGTTCAATATTGAAATAATCAGTGCCATAAGTGAGTCTGTGCCATGCCTGGGTGCTTGATGCAGTTTTCTGGCCAGCTCTGGTGTGCTGGGCACAGCTCACAAGTTGTTCTTTCCCACATGATGCCAGTTCCTTCTTTTACCTTCAAGCGTGTGACGGGGGTGAAAAAAAACCCCTCTGGCCTAGAAATATCCCTGTCTCTTTTCAGGAAGTTTTCCTTGCAATGGAGTGGAGGAGAAGAGAGGCATCCTTTATTTGGATAAAGGAATGAGAGAAAGAGGTGCCTCTGGTGAATAGAATAGCAGAAAATATCTATTCTCTTCTCCAGCTTTCCCACTCCAGCTTAAAAAAGGGCATATCCTGTGGGACAGAGCACTCCTGATGTCTCAGAGTTATCAGGCAGAGAAGGGACTTGAGGTACCAGCTGTAATTCAGATTGGATAATTAAACACAATATATTTGAGAGCCCTGACCATGGAGCTTTTGTGTGTAAGTTGTTACCATTTTAGGAAAAAGCTGCAGGTGTTTTTGTATTCCCTTGGGCCTGCTATGATCAGTTAGACATTCCCTGAGCAAATCTATTGTGTTGGGAGCCTCTGGAGACCTGGACAGACATTCAGCTTCCATTGTCCGGGGCAGGAGTAGTTTTATGTGCTCTCAAAAGGAATTGTCAGACCCAAAGCTGATGAGGTTTTGTCTTCAATACTCAGTAGGTGAGGTCTGAGTATTGGTTTTGCAGGTTTTCTGTGAATGTGTTTTACCATGGGAGGATTTTTGCCTGCCCACCTTAAAGAGATTATACAGAGTTTGTCATGGTGGAAAATGTCTCGGCAAACAGAGATCTTACTGGTAGTCCCCATGTTTTGGATGTTCTGAGTGCTGGGCAAGCACTTGAAAGAGAGCCCCAAATAAGAGTTTTGCATGCTGGGATCATTCTTGAATTGCAATAAGTGCTGGTTCTGCTTTGCTCAGAGTGCTAAACTCTTTTTTTTTTTCTAAAATAAATCTTTTTTGTTGTCCTTTGCAGGAGGAACCTGACCAAATTGTCCCTGATATTCAGCCACATGCTGGCAGAGCTCAAAGGGATTTTCCCCAGTGGCCTCTTCCAGGGGGACACGTTCCGGATCACCAAGGCAGATGCTGCAGAATTTTGGAGAAAGGCTTTTGGTGAAAAGTAAGTTTCCAGCTGTGCTTAGAAATAGAGGTGTGGGGGCAAATTGCACACAGTGTTTTTAAAGAATTCTGTTTGGCCATTCAGAAAGGGCTTTTTCAGGTTAAAATAAATGATGAGAGGGACCTACTGGTCATTTGGTCCATCTCTGGGGTGAGGTAAGGAATTATTCCTACATTAAATTTCCCAGTTTTTGTCCTTTCTGGTTTTAAATGCATCAAGTGATGAATCTTTCCCCATTTTCCCCAGGAGACTCTTGTATTGTCACAGTTTCCCTTGATTATTCAGCTTAAATTTTCCTCTCCTTGATTTTATTCTTTAACTTGTAAGTAAGCTCTACAAGCTATGCAAAATAATCCTTTCTTCTTTCAAAGGTTACCTTGCCCCCAACAGGGTTGTTCTTTAGCTAAGCCATAATATTATATTCTTTTCATCTTCCCTCCAATTAGTCTTTCCAATCTTTTACTCACCTCTCTTCTTCTCTGGATTTCTGTTTGCAAGATGGCTTTGCTAAGAGTGAAGGGGACAGGGAAATGCAACAGCCTGTTTGTGCAGGCTGCTGAAATGTCAGGTTTAATTTCTGTATCTAATGAAACACTGAGTAAATGAACCATGGAGGTGTTCACAGCAATGTTTGGGGATTAAAGTTAATGGATTGGGTACTGCTTGCAAACTGAGGGGACTGAGGTACTTCACCTAAGGAGTTTAATTAGTAGCTGCCAGAACAAAAAGCTGTAATGTATTTACTCATGAATAGCACAGTTGTCTGAAGTGAGGCATTTTCTTTCTGTGTTTCTATGCCACTTGATACATTAAAAAAAGGAAAATATTCCTTTAAACAGGAGCCTGTGTTTTGGCTTCTGATTATCTTCCTTCTCCAGTTAATCCTTCTTTAGAGAGTTGTTTGCAGCTTTTTTTTAACCATCTAGAGTTCTTCTCTACCAGCTGCAACATCCTGAAATTATTACCAAGTGATGCTGTGGTAGGACTGCAGAAAGAGGGAAGAGAGAAACCAGAGGGGGACTTCTGATTCCAAAATTTTACATGTGCAGAGAAAATTGTCTTAAGTTCATTTGGCCGCTGATTTCCTGCAAGCCCAAGAAATCTGTGTTTGTGTGACGTGAATGAATCTCTTGTGGCCGTTGTTGATTTTTCTCTGTTCTGTTACCACAACATGGCTGCTCACAGAGATTATGTGTGGGTGTGGACACGGTTCTGGTGGTCCTCAGCCATTTCCCACTCCCTGCTTTTCCCCAGGACCATTGTTCCTTGGAAAAGCTTCCGGCAGGCCCTGCACGAGGTGCATCCCATCAGCTCCGGGCTGGAGGCCATGGCCCTGAAGTCAACCATCGACCTGACCTGCAATGACTACATCTCAGTGTTTGAGTTTGACATCTTCACACGACTCTTCCAGGTAAGAATCGAGGAGTGGGAATCACCTGAAATGTCTCAGTGCTTCAGGTTATACTCTTTTTTTTATCCAGGCCAGTATTTTACACATATTATTTACACTGTATGGGATTTGCTTGTCTTGCCCTCCATCCCTTAAGGAGTAATACTCAAGACCCCATATTGCAGTAAAAGTGGGTGATATTTCTGGCTGTAGAATAAAAAAAATCCCTAAATATACACTGCAACTCCCAGGCACATTCAGCATCCTGCCATGAATCAGGTTTTCTCTTTCAAAGGTCACTTTGAGACTGAAGCTCTGACACAGCTTCTGCAAGCCAGGAAATGTGAAGCTTAGTTTATCACTGTCTTGCCTCATCCCTTTCTTTATTGTCAGCTTTATTTTCCATGGAGGGGGGGTTGTTCAGGATGGAGCTCAAGCATGGAAATTTGGGCTTCCTATCTTTTGAACTGACCCAGCCAGGATGTTGTGAACGTGTCTGTGTGTGTGAGAAATCTCTGTATCACTGAAGGGATATTAATAGTAGGTAAAATCTTTCCCAACAGTCTCTAATAGTGCTAAATTCAAAAACACAGCTTCTGATGGTAGAATTGGGTATTTACAAGAACAATCACTTAGTTCTTTGGCTCTGACTTGCCTTTTCCCATGTGATGGGGTGGGTTGTAATTAAGATATGTCTAGATGAAAAATTCCCATGTTTGGTGTTGCAATGTAGCTGATCTCATTCAGCACTTTTTTCCAAGTGTTATGCATAAAGAACAAGTCAAGAGCTGCTGCAGATTCCAGGGGATGCAGAGTTCTTAGGGAGTGCTGATACCTTCTTGTAGATGGGTTAAAAAACTTGGAAAAATCAGGTGAGATTTACACACCCAAGCCCTTCTCAGGGTTGAGAGATTTCAGATGGTTGTTACGATTTTGGGGCATCATTTTAAGCAATATTTGAGATTGTGTGTGTTGCTTTCTTTGTTAAGACCTGAGACCAGCCACAGTCCTTGCCACACCCCGGTGAGGTTGGGCTGGTGAGGAATAGTCACAAGTTACAGGCAGTGAAACTGAGACACTGAGGGGAGGTCACTGTCCCCAGGCCATGCAGGAAGTCGGTGCTGGAGAGCAGACCAGTCATGGTTCCTGGGCCTCTGCTTAATCAGGAACCTCATTAAACTCCTGCCTTTATCCCTGTCTGGGGAATGAGTCATTTTCTCTGCAGAAGCGGCACAATTGATGGCTATTCTTAAGCTGCGACCTTAGTGACTTCTTTTCTATTTATTAAAGGAGTTTTGATTAAGGTCTGTCTTAGGTGATGATTTTATCCCCAACAAGCAAGAAACTCAAATGCCAAGTGCTGCATGGGAATGAACATTTTTCTTTCTCTCCTGGCTTTGTGGTGGAACAGAAACATGTTTCTCTAAGTGAGGAACCCTTTGATTCAGGAATAATGACCCTATCCAGAAGTGTGTGGTTAATTTGTTTCTCTCGTGCTTCCCCAGCCCTGGTCGTCCTTGCTGAGGAACTGGAACAGCCTGGCAGTGACTCACCCTGGCTATATGGCATTCCTCACCTATGACGAGGTGAAGGCCCGGCTTCAGAAATTCATTCACAAACCTGGCAGGTGAGAGGGAGCTCAGGCAGCAGGGCCCTGCTGGGAGGTTCTGGCTGCCACCTCTCATTGCAGCAGGGCTGACAGATTATCTCCCTTCCTTTCTGCAGCTTGTCTGGTTACTTCTGGGCAGCTCTTAGACATGGAAACCTCCTGTAGTCTGTTTGGTTGTTGGCTTTTTGAAAGCTGATTTGAAACAAATGATTTTAAGAATGTTAATTTCTCTTGCTCTAGATTCTGAGTTTAATTTCACCTGGAATGCTTGGATTCTTTTTTCATTTTATATCATATTGCAAAGTTCCCCTTTGAACTGCCTGGGGGTCAGTCGAGGAAAGCTGCTACAAATCATCAAGTTATTCCTACTAATTTTATTTGCTGTCTTGATATGGCCAGACAAAGGCTGCCTACTTGTCATTTAATCTTTTCTGTCTGTTCCAAGCTGAGGTTTCTTTTCCTTTGTGTGTTTTTAGTTACATTTTCCGACTGAGCTGTACCCGCCTGGGTCAGTGGGCCATTGGCTACGTCACTGCAGATGGGAACATTCTCCAGACAATCCCCCACAATAAACCTCTTTTCCAAGCACTGATTGATGGCTTCAGGGAAGGCTTGTAAGTAACTTTATAAAAATTAGGACAACAAAGCAGTTCAATTTTGAATAGGCCCATTGCTGTAAGTGGAATAACTCATTGCTGAACTATTTTGGCACTCAGGATTTAGTGACAGCTGTCTGTGCACTGGAGAGCTGTGCAGTAGCAGATGAAAAATGTTCAGCGGTGTTTCCCTTCTCATAAATCCCTTTTTTTTTTTTGGTCAAACCCTTAATTTGAACCAATACTTTTAAGAATAATGTGTTTAATTTTGGTCCAGTCATAAAATCCTTCCAAAACTCAGAATACATTAAATTCCCACCCCTTGCTTCTCACCTTCATTCTTTCTTCCCTTCCCACCTGCAAAAGAAACCTTAGCTCTGTGTGTGTATGTACAGGCACATATAGAGATTTCTTTTCCCCCAACTTCTTCCAGTTATTTATTTCCTGACGGCCGGAATCAGAATCCTGACTTGACTGGCTTGTGTGAGCCCACACCTCAGGACCACATCAAAGTTACACAGGTGAGTAAAATATTCCATTCCATCAAACCCTCTGCCTTTCTCTCTGATTTCTACCTTCCTTAGCTATTTATCCACTTCTGTCATGCTTGGTATTCCCAAGGCTTGTTTTTAGGGCTGCAGTATTTTACCGGAATTACAGCAATCCTTGCAGGATAAGGATGGGCAGATGAGATTGCAAAGACAGATTTTAAGGGTTTATTTTTAGAATGTTCTGCCAACATTGATGCTTTTGTGCCATTCAACTTGTCTTGAACCCTGCTTTTCTTGGGATGCTTAAATGAAAATTCTTGGATAATTTGAATTCCACTTTTTTCAGAGCTTGATAGATGCATCTAGCAGGTGAAATGAGAGTGAGATCTTTGCCTGTTTCTGTTCTGCCTGTGATTTATGCTGTCTTTCCCTCAGGAACAATATGAGCTGTACTGCGAGATGGGCTCCACGTTCCAGCTGTGTAAAATCTGTGCTGAGAATGACAAGGACGTGAAGAT
>VYZR01005436.1:17328-31769 GCA_013400675.1 Oxylabes madagascariensis
TTCCATCTATTACTAAATACCTTCTTGTTTGCTTTTTTTCCTTTCTTCATATTTCTCCCTATTGCTCTCTCTCTTCTTCTTTCCTCTTTTGTTTCTCCTAACCAACTGACCTCCAAGTCTCTTAGGGTGAAAAAGAAAAGGAAAATTACAAAATAGGGCTCAGAAAAAGGGGATAAGAATGGTAAAAAATAGATAAGCTATGCAACTGGGCCAAGTATAATTGTTTTTTTAAAACTTAACTTTTTGGATAATTTACATTCAGATTAGTATCACAACTATGCTGTTAGCAAGACATTGCATTTTATATCAATTAGATATAATTATTAAGTTCCTTTCAGGGAGAAAAAATTTAGTATCTCAGACAAGCAATTAACATTAAAATGAGAATCTTGGTCTGTGCCTTAAATGTATGCTCAAAGGTACTAGATCAGACAGCTTCATCTGAAACCTGTTAAGCCCATGACAATATTTGATTTTAATGAACTACAATTGTATTCTTTAGTGTTTCTTAGTGACATTTATTCTTAGACACAGAAGTCTAAGGGGTGTTTGGCCTTGACTTCAGATCTTCAGCAATTTCCACAGAAATTTCTGAGAAGAATGTTAGCCAATGTTTTAAAACACAGAGGCCTAAATTTAGACTGTTAAATCTGTATTTAGCCCTGCAATGTGCCGAGCTCTTGGGCTGTGATCCAAGAAAGCACTTACGAGTTCCCATTAACTTGAAAACACTTTCAGGTCTATTATTCACTTTACCAAAAGTACTGAACTCAAATACTTAAAATTATGCATGCACATTAAGTAGCCTGTTGGACTTAGCCTTATACAGTCCCCAGTTCAGGTCAGCTCATACCTGAGACCCTGATTCACTTTATTCTTTGAGACACACATTTTAAAATATGGTCAATATCTGAATACATTTATAATTNACTTCTGAAAAGTGCCCCATCTGCCCACCACAAGATCCCTCCTGTTCTGTGCTGTTTCTCAGTTGTGCCAAATGCCAAGCTGATGGTGTGACTGCATTCTCGACAGGGTAGAGAAACCCTCACAGAGGAGAGGCAGGGCTGGAGGAGCACTGTCTTCTTTCATTTCAACCCATATTCCCAATTGATTACTCTCTCATTTACAAGGCAAAATTAATCCACTACAAATAAAAAAGCAAAGTCCTCAGTTACTCAACTGTGTTGCTGTTCATAGAATCATGGAATGATTAGGGTTGGAAGGGGCCTGAAATATTACTTAGGTTCAACTCTCCTGCCAAGGCCAGGGGCATCTTCAACTAGACCAGTTTGCTCAGAACCCCATCCAACCTGGCCTTGAGCATTTCCAGGGGTGCGGCATCCACAGCTTCCCTGGGCAACCTGTTCCAGTGCCTCACCACTCCCACTGCAAAGAATTTTTTCCTAATATCTAATCCAAAGCTTTTAATTTGAACCCATTCCCTGTTATCCTGTCACAACATGCTCTTGTAAAGAGCGTTGCCACATCTTTCCTGTAAGTTCTCTTCAGGTACTGGAAGGCTGCAATTAGGTCACCCTGAAGCTTTCTTTTTCCCAGGCAGAAGAATCCCAGTTCTCTCAACCATTTACCTCAGGGAATTTGTAATATCCAGCTGAAACAAAACTCACTGTTAATCGTAATGAGGCACAATATGTGCATGCGAGATACACTTTGATCGATTGCTACAAAACCCTTAGCTNCCATCCAGCCCGACCTTGAAAACTTCCAGAGATGAGGCAGCCACAGCTTCTCTGGGTCACCTATGCCAGGGCCTTGCCACTCTCACTGGGAAGAATTTTTTCCTAATATCTAATCCAAAGCTTTTAATTTGAACCCATTCCCTGTTATCCTGTCACAACATGCTCTTGTAAAGAGCGTTGCCACATCTTTCCTGTAAGTTCTCTTCAGGTACTGGAAGGCTGCAATTAGGTCACCCTGAAGCTTTCTTTTTCCCAGGCAGAAGAATCCCAGTTCTCTCAACCATTTACCTCAGGGAATTTGTAATATCCAGCTGAAACAAAACTCACTGTTAATCGTAATGAGGCACAATATGTGCATGCGAGATACACTTTGATCGATTGCTACAAAACCCTTAGCTTGGGGCACTTTTTAACTGCCAAAATCAACTTTCTCGCTGGGAAATGTATCATGAGGGAGTTTGAAAATAGGATTCAGGACAGGCTGGTAAGGTCCAGTTAAAATCCGACCTTCCCCAGTGGGGAGATCTTGACTTTTCAAAGAAAGAAATGGAAATATGGAGGAATGCTTGAGCTGACATTTGGATTTGAGATTGCTTCTGTTAAAAAACCAAACCCCCCTCAAACCCCCAACAACAACAGAAAAACAAACAACAAAACCCCCAAATAAAACCCCACAACACCAAAATAAAACACCACAACAAACCAACCAAACAAAAATCCCCATGCTGCTTATTTTGTTACTTCATTAAATTGCAAGAAATGTTTAGTGTTTGGCTAAAAGGTCTCCAAATGTCAGAGTTATAGATAAAACAATAAAATAGCACCCTGAAAACTCAGAAATAGAAGAGACATTTTTTTCAAATTTGTTTTCCTTTCAGCATCCAGTTTTACCTCCATTCTAGAACATCTATAAATTCAAATAGTTGAGTAATCCTAAAGATGTGTGCCTGTAGGTAAAAAAAGACTTTATCTTCAATTTGCTCTTCCTCCAAATAATTTCCGAGCTACAGATCAATATCTTAATTGTATATTTATTGTTAAACATTTCCTTATGCCTGAATTCTGGGAACAAAATGGAATTCCCAAAAGACTTCAATAGTTGCACTTAGTATATTAGGAAAAAAAATGAACAGGATCGTGCCAACTTTTAATTTTTGCACACACAATAAAAAATCACCATAAAAAATAGTTAGGTATGAAGAGAAAAGAATTCTGTAGACTTGAAATTTTGTCAAGGGATCAGTGAATTTTTTTGATCAAAATTTGAAATTTGCTACTGGTACTCATGCCCAAGCACGTTCATCTCCAAGCACAGAGGCAACAGTGACATACTAACCCTGTCTGCTGTGGAATTACATTCCTGCAGAAATCCAGGGAGGCAAAGCACAATGCTCCTGCCAATGGCACATCCAGACATAGTTGGAATTTTCCTAGAGAGTGCAGGGGGGCTGTTTATCTTTTCCCTCCACACACATTATGTAGCTATTGAACTCTGCAAGACTTGCAAAGAACACACTTTATATTATCTTTTCATTTCCATGGCATCTGTACATTTAAAGTTTCATGCCTCATTGTGTCTGCATGTGATCATCTTGTACATGTATTTAAATTGCTTCTCTTGCCTCTGATCTTGAGAGACAAAAGCAACATTGAATTCTTTTTCCATTATATATTTTTAAAAAAGAACTACTGTAAAAATTAATCAAAGATATGCTGCTTTTTATTGTTATTTTTATAATTTTGGGGGTTACTTTTCCTCATATTGCAGTGGTTTTGAAATTGAAACGTTGCACTGCTGAGAAAGTGCCATGAAAATATAACCCACTACATTCCAGGAAAATAAATAAGCAAGGCCACCCAAATTTTCAATTAATGCTAGTGCAGTATGCAGGAAATGGCTGGAGAACCGTCAAAGGCAGCCTTAGGCTGGGTCGTGGATACGGAACAGTGACAGGAAGGTTTGAAGCAGGAATACAGGCTCAGTGTGAAGATGGCTCTTCTCCAAGGAAAACTGCATACTAATAGGTTAATACTGATTTCCTGAAACATACAGCCTGGGTATTACATGCTGGAATTTACATTCTGACAAAGGCAATTGCTGAGCCTCAAGACTTTGCTTTTTTGGTGATGAAATAACACTAGAAAGTTCAAACTGCATTATATATTTCATGTTTTAAGCTTATTAAACATTCAAAGTACAAACTGTGCACATATTTTTAAGCCACCTGAAATAGCAACAGCCTCACTAGTTTGGGAAACTAGTATGAGAAACATTACATTTCAACAGGTCAAGCTTGTTTGGAGTAATCCCAGCAAAAGATACCGACCAAGGTGGAGCAATGCTACTTTTAGAATAAACCTTCCCGGAATCCTGAAGTACTGCCCGATCAAGCAGATACACACAGTATCAGGAATCAAATACTTTTCCTTTAGCACAGCCTTTGTAGACAAAGTGGTATTTGGAAGGTGTCTGAAGACTGAGTTGGACAAAGCACTTCAGAACATAAAGAACTGAAAATCACAAATGAAGACACTAGCTCTTTCTGCAAGTCAGGGAAGGGCTCCTATTGATGACAGAAGACGCTGTGCCAGACCTTCATTCTGAAAGTAAGTCCTGAAACAAGAACAAAATTAATAAAGCAGAGAAACTTAACGAGAAAGACCAGTCCATCTAAAGAATCCAGCCAATCTTTCCCTACAAGTGTCCTCCTATTTCAATCTATCCAACTGATATTGCAAGTGTCAGCTGAGGGTGGCACTGCAGCATCACAGGAGACCCTCATCCCCTCAGCCAAACCCATGTTCTACCTCTGCTGTCTTTATAGAGGGTGGCTGGCACAGGAGCACAAAAATCACGAGTGGAAGTGGGGGAGAGATGGCGGATTTTTCATTGGCATCTGAGGGGCCTAGATTTTTCTGTTTATCCATCTCAAAATCAGCAGGTATGTTTTTACCATAATACTAGTGCAGGCATGATCCCATGTCACAGCAAGCAGCCAGCGGTGCCCAGCTGTGCTGCCCTGACCCCGGGCACCCACTTTAATTCACAGGCTGTGCTTCTAGTGGTTGATGATATTTATTTATGAGGTACACACCATTTTCATTGTCTTTCACTGTTCAGAGAACTGCAAGCCATCCTGCAAGTCTTTTTAACAGTTCTAATTGCAATAAAGTCACTGGGAAATCTGCCCAGATAGAGCCTGGAAAAACTGGGCCACAAAAAGAGACCCTAATTATTTGCAGTAGGAGGCAGAAACAATCCCTTTTCAGTCCCTGCCTCTCCCTAGGAAATGTTCTGTGGGATTGAATTTGCTGAAAACTACTTGGAGTCCATTGAGTGATGCACTTTCCACTTCTTCTCAGGGAAGCTGTTTTAAATAAGCTGTACAAAAATTTTAATCAGCACACAGTATTTTAAATTCTGAGTACCCTGGAACCTTTTTAATTTAAAGTCAATAATTGTGTCAGTTGCCTATGAAAGAGAAATTAACAGAGCAAGGGAGGAAGTGGAGAGAATTTGGGGAGTTTGCATTTGTGTTCACACATTTTTTGGTCATATGTGATAATTATTTAATCAAATGGAATTTGCCCTGTGGTGCTTTACACGACACTGCTGCCAATCACCCCAAAGCAAATAAATCTTTCAGGTGGTGAAGGGAGCATTTACTTGCCTGTCTTCTGGAGAGCTGCATGCTGTGAATGCCGAATGGCACATCTAATGCTGCTGAAGTGATCCATGGGCAGCTGTGTTGAACGGGCATCAATTCAGGGCAGACTTTAAGCATTTTGGGGAGTCTAGACAACTTTCACAGAAACTTGGATATCTGTGGAAGCTAGATATGTTCTCAATAATTGTCCTGAACAAGATGCTCTGCTGAACTGAGGACACAGATTTTATGAAAAGGTACTTCTTCCCTATAGGAGAAAGTGCCTCATTTTTTTCTCCACGTGAACACTCAATCCACGATAAGTGTTTATAAAGTTCCCATTCACCAAGTTTCTTAACTGCTGAAGAATAAATATTTAAAGAATCACAAATGCTATAATCAAAACCACGTAAGATGCTACAAGAGTGTTCCCTTTTGTATGAAAAAACAAAGGATCTCAAGCTTGCAGAAAACTTCATTTGCCTGGTTTGAAAACTGATACACCGTAGGATACAGCATGTGTTATCTTTGTGCAGTATTTTTATAACAATACCTTAAATGCCATTGGCTTAATTCTTACCATATTGCTATAACAAATCTATGGAAGCTCTGCAGAAGACCAATGGAGAGGAGGCTTGGGGGTCGCATCTGCAGGGTATTTAGCCTCTATTTGGTGAAGTCCTGGGGGTGAGACCCATGTTTGAGATTAAGGACCTGCCTAAGTGTCTTGCTGGATGGGAACTTGCAGGACTAAGCCCTTTGATGGCACTCAGGACAGAGACTTTCAACACTGAACAAATTCCTTTGGTGGAAAAAGTTATTATTAATAAAAATGAATTAAAGAAAAAAAAAAGCAACNAGGAAACAAATCAGTTGAATTAAAGAAAAAAAAAAGCAACCCCCCAAAAAACCCAACAAAAATACCCAAAACCCACATTTCCTAATTGTAATAGGTAAGTAACACCTGTAACACTCTGAGAAGAAGGGGAGCACCTGATGGAATCTGCCAACTGTTTTCAGAAATATAATTATATACATAGAGTTGACCGACAAGACTTTTAGTTAGGTCATTTGGGTAAAAATCCTGGTTCCATGGAACAAAATGGGATAATTTCCATTTTTTTACATGGGGCCAGCATTTTGCACATCCCTTTTACATGACACAGGCTGATTTGGACCCTTCTTCTGACTCTGAATTTGACTATAATATTAAGTTAAATGGCAATTTCCTATGATCAGTGAGCAAATTATCCAATAACGTCTGCTTAATACAATCAAAATAAAAAAGGTGGAAGTCATGTTATTTTAATGCAACTGATTTGTTTCCTGAATTTTAATCAAATGGGACAGAAGGATCAAGTTAGTCATCCAAATATTTACAGCAATTTAGAGGTATTTTGAACACAACCACACACATTTGCCCAGGTAGGACTTCCTTAATTCTATGTCTTTGTCCCTTCTTTCCTGTCCTGCAAGTATTGTGGGGGAAAAAAGAAAAAAAAAAAAAANGCATTTTGGGGAGTCTAGACAACTTTCACAGAAACTTGGATATCTGTGGAAGCTAGATATGTTCTCAATAATTGTCCTGAACAAGATGCTCTGCTGAACTGAGGACACAGATTTTATGAAAAGGTACTTCTTCCCTATAGGAGAAAGTGCCTCATTTTTTTCTCCACGTGAACACTCAATCCACGATAAGTGTTTATAAAGTTCCCATTCACCAAGTTTCTTAACTGCTGAAGAATAAATATTTAAAGAATCACAAATGCTATAATCAAAACCACGTAAGATGCTACAAGAGTGTTCCCTTTTGTATGAAAAAACAAAGGATCTCAAGCTTGCAGAAAACTTCATTTGCCTGGTTTGAAAACTGATACACCGTAGGATACAGCATGTGTTATCTTTGTGCAGTATTTTTATAACAATACCTTAAATGCCATTGGCTTAATTCTTACCATATTGCTATAACAAATCTATGGAAGCTCTGCAGAAGACCAATGGAGAGGAGGCTTGGGGGTCGCATCTGCAGGGTATTTAGCCTCTATTTGGTGAAGTCCTGGGGGTGAGACCCATGTTTGAGATTAAGGACCTGCCTAAGTGTCTTTTGCTGGATGGGAACTTGCAGGACTAAGCCCTTTGATGGCACTCAGGACAGAGACTTTCAACACTGAACAAATTCCTTTGGTGGAAAAAGTTATTATTAATAAAAATGAATTAAAGAAAAAAAAAAGCAACCCCCCAAAAAACCCAACAAAAATACCCAANAAGCTTTTCTATTTAGGAGGCAGGAATATTTAAAGGAAGTATAACCACAATACCTCTGGACTCCTGGATATCAAAGGTACTGTCCAGATCATCATACAATTGCTCTGGGGAAAAAAGAAAAAAAAAAAAAAAAAAAAAAAAAAAAAAAAAAAAAAAAGGGTAGATAATAAAAGGGGAGGGACTGTCCTGGAGACATTCCTGTGCTCTGACAGTCACCTGGCTGCCCACACGCTCCTGTGGTTGTCGTGCAACAGATGCACAACCAGCACCTGAGCATCTCAGCTGCAGATTTTGGGCCACAGCCCTCATGCATACACCTGCACTGAAATCCTAGCTCACTGCCAGGCTGCTTGCAAACCAGCACTGACTTTGGCAGAAGCAGAGAATTATCAGAAGCAGTTTTCACCTGGTGTGTTCTGTATGTTTGTAATTAACTGTGCATTAACGCGGAACATTTCTATACAAGTTCTCTTTTCATCAGCAAGAGGCATACCCATGTATTTGAGCCTGGGGAGAAAGAGAAACCTGTTGTTGAGGTCAATGTTTCATTATTTTTGTTTTCCTTTCAGCCTCCAGGCATAAATGCTAAATTGAGAAAATGAAAATTTGAGAGTGGGATCTGAATTTCCATTTATGGTATACCTAAATTTCACAGTAACCATCACGAATGAAATAATTTAACCATATTTTTCCACAGTAAATAGCTATGGATTAATTTCAAATCCAGTGCAGGAGCTGAAGAACTAGTAGGAGAAATAGGGGAAAAACTAACAGACACATGCATGTTTTGTTAGTGAAACTATTAAAGAAAGTACAGCCCCCTAGCTGAATTACCTACTTTGTTGCTCTTGGATATATCACTATGCCTTTCTCCTCTCTCTAGATAAATCACCATAGCAAAAGTCCTCTATAAAAAAACTAGCTCAAAAATAAGTGTGGTAAAAGACAGAGGAGGAATTAGGCAAGCAGTCTTCTGCAAATTATAAGAACTTCTCATGCACAAAACTATTTATTTGATTTACGTTCAGTTCGGGCTTTCAGGTTTTCAAAAACCACCAGAGGGAGCCCAAAACCTCTCATAAATATCAGTAAAGGCGTGTTGGAGTCAGCAATGAAAAAAAAGCAGTAAGAATAAAGCTGTCTCTGGTTTTCAAAGGAATACACTAATTGCTCGTTCACCAAGATCCACATAGACGCAAAAGCTCTGGATAGTGATGGGTGAATCAAATAAAACGATATTAGAAGCATATTTTAAATTTAGTCCTGACAATTAAGAATACAACCCAGAATAGTCTGAGCATGCCAAAAGATACACATTAGAGATGAGGATGAAATTATGTAGGCAGCCATATACCATAAAATACATAATCATTTAGGAGTACGCTTTTGAGCTCCACTACTGCATCTATTTACTACTATCAGGTGCATAAACCGTAAGTGAAGTTATTTATGAGATGGCCTCAGGGCTGCTTCCCATGACTGCCACTGTTCACTCCCTTGTAAGTGCTGATGGCTAATGTAGTCACTGGGGAAAGGCTGATTCTTTGGACTAAAGGGTGAGGAGCACAGTATCATGAAGCACTGATTGCATGACTGTCAGAAAAGCACTTCAAAATCTAGACTGACATACTGTATGACATGCTACTGATTTGTCTTTTCATTAGCTGGTAACTGACTGATCCAGCTAAGCATTACCTTGACTAGAAAACAAAATAATTAAGGAACTATGTGGATGGTACAAGTGGACTTACCAGACCACTCTTAACCAGAGAAAGCTAAAAATGTCAAGTATAAGTTGTGATTTCTTGCTACAATTACCTTATATGAAGGTTCTTCCAGAAGGTTCAAAAGCAGCTGATTGAAACAAAAGTAGATCCTAGGAAAAGCCCAGGAAGTTTGGCATGATGATACAGGAAATGGCATATAATTTGTTTCCCCTTTCCAGGTCAGTATTTTCAGGATACATGTCCTAGTTTTATAGATACGGGAAAAAATTAAAGTTCGATTTTCAGAAAAGCCTAAGAGGAAGATGGACAAAAGATAAGATCTGATAGCAGGACCTGACACATGAAAACACTGTTTCTTTGAACAACCAAGTGAAATTAATGAAGATTAGATGAGCTTCATTTGCTGTAGCCAAGAACTGATTCTTTACCTTTATTAGCTCTCAGGAAAGGCTGTACAACACACTCCTTTTTATTTTAGGCATAGAAGGAAAAACATCTTTGAGCAGCCTGGTCTAATGGAAGGTGTCCCTGCCCATGGCAGCGACATTGAGACTAGATGATCTTTAAGGTCCTTTCCAAGTCAAACCTTGCTGTGATTCTGTGATAGCGTATACATCTTTCCCTTGATGAATTGTCATAGGTTTTAATTGCAACATTTTTCAAACCAAACTTCAACCCTGGTTCTGGAGGTGCACATGAATGCAATTGCCTACAGCTTTTACAGATGTAACTGTAGAGCATTATTTTTATCTATTTCAGCAAATCTTATGACTTGTTTCACTCCTGTGACTTCAGCAATGGAGGAAATAGTTCTTTCCCAGTTTTAGCCCTATAGTGCCCAGGGGAAGAAGTTGCTTTAAACAATGCCAGAAGTGCTTGACTAATATGCAGTTCTGTTTACATGCATATTACAAACAGACTGGTCAATGCCACAAAGCAAAAGCCAGTAAAACTTGGATTTGTAATATTCCTGCAGTGCACATCTCGAATACACCAGTGAGTTCTGTAACACTACTGATCTCAACTAAAAATGGTCTAATTCAACAGTAAAATGAGCACTCTATCTGATCTACCTTACTTGGTCCATAGGCTAACTCATTAAAGATACTTAAATAAAAAATAAATAAAAGGAACAAAAGGTAACATCATGTTATCTCTGCTTCACTTCCTTTTAGGAGACGCAGGACAGAATTGCAGCCAGTTTATTATTTGAGTACTCTGCAGATGAGGGATCAAGTAGAGATCAGTTAATTAAAAAAAAGAGGATATTATTAGAACATCATCATTAAAGGGGGAAATTGTTTGAAAGCCAGGAAATTCCTCGTTTAGTGTTCACAAAGTCCTGACTGCTAGAGCTTCCTCGTTAGGAGAGAAAACTTACTCTAACAGAGGGCACACAGATTACGAGGTGCAGAAGAGGGTGCTCATGCCTGCATCAGGTGAAAAAGGGCATCCCATTCGTGGAGGCTATGTCCACCCTGACAAAGTTTTCTGCAAGGGACCAGTGCAAAAGCCCTAAACAGGACTCTCGTATCACATCTCTGATGAAACCCCGTAAAACCCAATTTACGTCTGCTTTAATGTGACCGAAGATAGCTATTTGCAAAATGGAAAAATAGGGCAAAAATCTCATGTTCTTCACCCAAATTGCAGACACCCTTCCTACCCTTGGACCATCCCCAGAAGGGCTGCATCCAGGGCTGGAGTGCCATGGTAGGTGGTGGTGTGCCCATGCAGGTGGAGAAGGCAGGGTGGCCACCCTGGGGGCTATAGGGTGGGCATGCCAGGGCCTACAGGCACAGTGATTAGCGCCTCGTGGGGCCCGACAGGGCTCTGCTGTCTGGGACAGCAGCTGGAGTCACCTCCAAGGTACAGGCATAGTACAGCCAGGCCCATTGGTAAGCCTGAGAGCCAGTTGTGGTGGGATGCATTAAAAATCCTATGCTCAGGAGGCAAGCGTAGGACTGTAGCTGTCCCTGGAACGCAGCTTCCCCAGCCTTAGGCTCCTTCCTCAACCCCATTCCCACGACTCGGCACAGTTGGGGATCGCTTCTGCTGCCTTGGCCGGCTGTCACTCCCTGCCCATCTCTCTTTGAGCCCATGAGTCACTTCCTCTCCTCAGATCCCACCTTTCAAAACTTCCTTTTCCCTTTTTGGGGGTATGTGTCTGAAAGCCTTTTCTGAAAGAGGGCATTGGGCTTACCGTGGACAAAAGCACTTCTGGATCCAGTATGTTCTTCTGTCTGAGGACACACGGACAAGACCTTACAGTCACATTCGTGTGGTCCCCATGATGCTGGCATGCAGACTGACCTCCTCCGGTTCTCTGCCCTGACACACTGCAGCTGTGGGGGGCTGGAAGGGGGCTTCTTGCCCCATACCCTGCCTGCAGGTGTGGATAGACAGAGGGAAGAGGAGAGAAAGGAGAGACCCAGCTCACCTCAGTCTCCCTTGCTGGCACCAGCTGCTGCCTCTTGTTCACAGAGCAGCAACCCTGGGGTTCAGTCACAGCTGGAGAGAAAGTAAGAAAATAAAACCAAAAAACTTTAACTTAAAAAATGGGGTTTCTTTCTTTTATCCTTCTTTTTTTTTTTTGATCTGTTGGGAATTCAGACTTAATGTTTTTCTCTACAGCTATGAAGGTTAGAGATCTGTTTCTTGGAGAGCAGCAGTGAGCCCTCCTAAAATTAGTGACAGTGTCAGAAGCTCCTCTAGCAAGCCAGTAGTGCCACACCCTGGGAAGCTCCCAGGTCTTCGTGATACTCCCTTGTGAGAGATGCAGAGTTCATGTATTCCTACCCCTCATAGGCAGTGAGTAACAGGAGGAGGAGAGTGTGGATGTGAGTGGAGACGTGTGCGTGGGGGAGACCTGTGTCAGGGTTTGTGTGGTGGTTCAGGCACAACTTGTTCTCTTGGAGATTTCTGTGCTATTGGCAAGGTAATCATATTAGCTGACTTAACCTGCAAGTACAGAGTCCAAATCTGCCTGCACACAGAAATTCAGAATTAAGCTGTTAGTTTACTGTCCTGTTTTTCACTGTATTTTCAGGATTATACTGTTGAATGAGGGTGCTTTGACTTATTTAGCCTTCAAATTATTTGAAAAGATGTTTTTTTTTGCTCCAGGACCTCTGAGGCCTGATGTTTTGCCTACCTGTACGGCTGTTATTGCTTCTTTGCCATGTGGTAAAGAACCATTTACCATTAGGACAGGAAGCATAAAGTTATTTGGGTCAGATTCTCAGCTGGTGTAAAGCCACAGCTGGAATAGGGGGCTATGCAGGTTCATGCTGGCTGAGAATTCAAGCTAATTTATAACAAGTATTTGCTGTGGAAGAGATACTATGTTTGAGTGGTTTTACAGCAGGGACTTGCAGTTTTCATGCTGATTTCATGCCACGCTAATTAAGTCACTGGGCAGACAACTGCAGTATTTAAATTAAGCATGCAAATGGATGTGGTGTTGAAAGATACTGTTTTATTAGTATCTTCCATTTTCAAACATTATGATGCTTTTCATGGCCAAATACACCCACACAACTGAGAAGGAAGAAATGTGAAGAAAATAAACTGTGTGTATAGATTTCCATGTGTTGCCATACTGGTGTTACAGAGCTGCATCACTTCTGGTCAGGGGGTTTTGAACCCTGACCAGTCTGTCGTGTCTGCCCCAACCTGACATCGTGACTGAGAACTTCATGGACCTTTCTAGGCAGGAATAAAAAAGTAGGAATAACCAGTACTTTTTACTTATATTGGGTAGGCAACACTAATACAGATAGGAGAAAAATTTTCCAGGGGAAGAAGTGCCAATTTTGCATAGAAAGATTAATAAATGACCATAAAGTCAAAATAGGAACACACTCCCTTCACCAACACTTCTAAAATGTTTTTATATTCACAAGGTTTTTAAAAGACAACACCCACAAAACTCATCTTAGTCCTAAGTCGAAATAATAATTTATTTTTCAGATGCAATTTTTTGCCAACATAGTACTGCTGTAAATTCCTTATCAAGAGGTAACAAAGAAATGGATTTCATTTTTCAGATCAAGAAAGCAGCTTTGGTAATGGCTGTATTTATTCATCTTTCCATTCCAAACATCATCCATCATGCATTACATCCCTTACACCGGAGTGCAGAAAACATACCACAAATTCTACTTGGAATAGCAAAGCATCTTGAACAAAGCTGACTAAACTCAAAATTAAGTTTTCAACGACTGCATGTTAAAAAGAAAATCTATGAAAGAAAAACAGCAGCTCTACTGAACAAACATCCCACTGTTAAAAAAAAATATGTTTTGATTGATGAAGGAAAAAGCCATGACATTTTAGGTGGCTTAAAAGAAATTTCAAGGGTCATATTAAAAAGAAAGTTGGCATTCTATTAAAATATAGTTATCCCAAGAGACAACTGGAATATACTGGGAAACAAGGATATAGTCTGACTTTTTTTATTTCTCAAAGCAGTTCATTAAATTTTCTTTGCTTCATCTCATGTCCCCGGTTGAGGGAGTTTACATTCAGGATCATCAACCTTCTTGGTTGTGAAGCAGCTCTAATCCACTTACTTGATCCTCCTGCAATCACTTAATGCCATGCTAATCCTGTGCTGGCCAGGCACATTGTGGAAAACTAAATGTATCACATTATCTACAAGAAAAGTGTTCGGGAATCTAGATCTGAATCCAAGACGCTTTTACCTCTACAGAAAGGTCAGGATGAAACACTCAATAAGATTTATGATATCTACAAAAAAAACCAAGGTAAGCTCAAAGGAGAAACATTATCTTTCATCAGATCAACTGATCCAGCTGGAAAAAGCAGACAACATTTCAGGCACAGAGACTCAGTGCACCTATGGGCAACATCTGAGGTTTAGTTTAGATTAGCCTTGCAGTGAAAATAAGTATTTTTTACTTATTAACACAAATAATCCTTACAAAGATAATTTTTTATACTCTTTATGAAAAACACTTTCATGACGTAATTAAAAATAAGTTTTCAGATTTTATTTTTATTGGAGCAAGCCATAGAAATTTGTGTGCTAGAACTGATAATGCAGATGCATTTGTCAAAATTAGTTATATTTGTAG
>VYZR01005436.1:50808-64534 GCA_013400675.1 Oxylabes madagascariensis
CCCATGGAGTAGGAAGGCTTCTTCCACATGGAGATGTTGCCAAACCACTAAACACTTCACTGTGCTGAGAGCTTTCCCTGGGTACTGTTACTCCCTAATATCCCAATACTTCTTGCTCTGTGTTTTTCCTTACTTGGCTGAAGATCTCAGATGAGTTTGTGGCAATTACGTTCCCCCTTGCAGCTCAACACTTGCCTGCACCACAGCTGCAGTGGCTGCAGTGACACCTCCTCTGCAAGACTTAGGTCAGCCCCCCACATCTACCGTGCCCACTTCTGCCTACCACGGGGGTTGGATCCATCCTGCGTTACAGCCTCTGCAATCCTGTGTGTTGGGAGAAGAGCGCCAGCAAGTAACTGACCTGCATCCAGTGCTCCACAAACCACATGCTGGAAAAAGTGTGATAAATCTTTCTCTAAGCTGTGGATTTCCAAAACACAGTTAATTTATTGCCCCTTATCGCAAATGGATGATAATACAGGAGTTAGTAAAAATTACTCTTTGTCATCGTGCCATCCATCAAAGGTACAAGATTTTTGTATATTTAAGGTGAAATGTTTAATTATTAGCCGATTTCTAAATACCGTAATTTTTATTCTTTAATCCCAAAAATAAAACCTGCAAGATTTTTTTAATGTATATGTTCCATACATGCTCATAAAACTTCTGGAAAAGTTTTGTCCATAAAAATGATCTTTTAAAATATGCCTCCTGTTTTTTAAAGTATCAATGTTGAAAGCCCAGAAGAAAATCTCTTCTTGTGGGTGCTTTTGTTGTGTGCTGCAGCAAAGCATGGCTGGATTTCATTTGCCTTGTGTTGGCCATTCAGTGACATCAGCTGGGACTGGTGCAAATATAGGCCAGAATGTTATCTGATGTAAAGCAAAATAGTGAATTTTTAACCCATCCTATCCCTTCCTTTTTCTGCCTGCTTTTTTTTTTTTTTTTTTTTTTTTTTTTTTTTTTTTTTTTTTTTTTTTTGTTTTTTTAATAATTTTCATTTTTTTTTTTTTTTTTTTTTTNATGTCTGTTTCATGCCTTCCAGAGTCAGGCCATTTTTTTCTACTTTTTAATATGATTAATAACTCTAACAGGTATTTTCAAAGCCAAACAGCTGGGTTATTGCTCAAGAAACAGCTGTTTCATTGCTAAATATATCCTTATTTCACCAGTCATCAACTTGCTGAAGCTTTGCTGGTTACTTGCCTTTAAACATTTGCTGATAGTGAGAAAGTCCCGGTACTTAATCATAGCTGGTGCTACAAAAGCTGGAGCTACTTTGAAAAAATAATACACAGAGAAAAACATTGGCAGAAGGCATTTTTCTTTGAGGGTGGGGAGGGTTTTTTTTTTTGTTTCAATGCCACACATTAGGTTGCAACCAGATGTTCATGTTATAGATCTTGCCTGGATTAAAAAAAAAAAAAACCCACACACAAAAAAAAACCCCTTTTCATTCAAAAATGTCAATATCGTTTAACAGCAAATGTAATATAATTACAGTATTCAATAAACATTTAACAAGACACAGACATTTTCTGCAAGAAAATATTACTAGAGTGAGCCTTTTAGCAGTTTAGCAGTTAAATTAGTAATTTCTTTTATAACATCTGGTGAGCAGTCTCTAATTTCTAAAGTNCCCCGAGAGCGGGGCCCTGTCGTCAAAGGGGAAATATTCCCTGGGCGCCCACCCGAGTGTCCTGCAGAGGGCAGAGGCTGCTCGCTTTCCGCAGCCCGTTCCGCGGGCTATTGACCAAGGACTTTAAATCCATACTCAGCTTCAACATTTTACCCGTCAGCACGTCTGCGGTCACAAAACACTTCTTCTTTCTGTCACTTCTCTTCGAAACTATTGATAAGATCATTTAGCTGAATCTGTTCGGGATGAGTGTAATATTGACTAGAAGTTAGAAAAGATGATTAAATCTAATAAGCCTAGAAACTATCGTGCAGGAGGGGAGGTGGGGGGGAGAGGAGCAGGATATCGCACTTAGGAAAGCGAGCCAGCCGAGAAGGACCCGAACACACCGCCGCGCGTGCGAACACTGCGCAGTCGGACGTCGCTTGTCAGCGCGCCAGCCCCGCGGGTCCCCAGCCGGGACCCTCCGGGAAAACGGGCCCGCTCGTCACCGCACGGAGCCGCAGACACCCAACGGGAAAGCGGGGCCACCGCCGCGGGGCCCGGGGCCCGGCCCGGGGGCGCGCACCCCGCTGGGCAGCCGCGTTCCTCCTTCCTCCTGCAAACGGTACTCCCATCATTAAGCCCCGCCTTTTTGTTTTGCCTTTTTCTTTCTCTCTCTCTCTTCTCTCTCCCTTTTTTTTTTTTTTTTTTTTTTTTTTTTTTTTTTTTTTTTTCCAAAAAAGTTCAGAGGAGGCAAAAATAAAGCACACATACTTGTGGAGGTTTTGTGCTTTGCTAGATCATCTAGTGCACTTCCAGTTCCCCTGCAGGTCATGCAAACATAAACAAACCTTAAAGAGGAAAGAGAGAGAAAAGAAGAAACAGAAGCTTAAGCTAGGCTTTATTTTGCTCTCAGCAACTCACTTCCACATGTGAGAAGTGAACAATATTTTCTTCTATAGCCTTAAACCCCAAAGCAAAGTTACATAGCAGAAAGAAATAACATGTTTGCAAACACCAAGCAATGTCAGAAATTAGAGGCAGAACAAACCATTTTCTTTTCAGAGAACAAAACCACTTTGGATCAGCAGGGAAGGGCACCCTGAATTCAAAACCTGCTAAGGCACAGAGGGACTGAATAGCATTTTGTGCATTTGATGGTAGAGGATCAGTTGTTTGCAATGATAAAAGTGCACAGTCTGTCCAAATTCTGTGCTGCCATCACTGCAGATGGCTCTTGCTCTAATGATTGTGAACAGCCTTTGTGACCATTGCAGGTAATAGGACTCAGCCTTCTCATACCTTTAGGAAGGCATTTCGTTGCGACCTGCTAGGCCAAGAAACAGGAATGCAAATGGAATTAGGCAGAGTTTAGGATAATTAATTCAGTGAGATGAGAGACATTTTAATGGAGAAGGTGATTTTTTTGGGGTGGTGATAGTTGTGTGGGATCCTTTTTTCTTTCCATCATGGTTTGGCATTTCTCTGCTGCAGAGCAGCAGAGCATATCTGGGATGTGACGCTCTGTGGTAAGTGCTCCATCCAGCTGCAATATAAACAGAGCTTTTCACGGCACATTCTAAAGCTGTAACATTAAGGAGAATAATGGACGATGCCTTTTGATATCTTTGTGTAAACGAAGAATTTTATTACAGTGAATTACCATGTTAATTTATGAAAAGTAAACAAAACCAAGTGCAAAACTGATTCAATGTATAACCTAACTTTCCTGGTGCCTAATGAGGTGACAGTGATGGAATCAAAACAAATATCTTTATGTTTCATAAATGTAGGGAAAAATACTTCTGTGTTCAATCACTGCCTGGAGTCACTGACAATGCTGGCACACCAACACCACAGGTTTTAAAGTAACTAAAAGTTACTTTGTCTACTGGCTGAGGATACAGGCAAACTCACTGTGGACCACCATGGGTAGCAAGACAACACAGATGCAGGGAAATGGCAGATAAGGTTCAGAAGCAGTTGGACATACTACACATAAATAATATACTTTGGCCCTGTCATTCCCTCATTCAGCTATAAACTATTGTAGAAGTAAAACTGTGCAAAACATTTCATACAGAGCACTTCCCTTGGGCCAGAACTTTCTTTCGACTTCCAAGGTTTTTTGGATTTTTTTTTTGGAAGAAGACATTGAAACCTGGGCCCATGGAAGACAAAAGGTAACCACTATCCCTAACACACTGTCCATCTCAATCTGGCAAGTTTCTTCCTGTGATGGTATTCACTAGGTGCAGGTGCCCTGATAGGCCATTTCTCCAGAAAACTGTGGTCATGGGAAAATCTGCAACACAGGGAAAACCTTCAACAGGAACGTTGTCCAGACCTCTCTGGAACAATTTGGATGGATCTTTAGCTCTTCACATGTATGCTTTCAGATGTTCAAGAGGTGTATGCATATTTGCTGTTTGCAGACATTTGGAGTTAAAGTGGCTACAAGGGCATAATCTACAGGTCATGGTGTCCTGATGTATTCCCTGCTGGGAGTGCCCGAGGATGAGACTCCCCCACACTGAAGAGTATTTCTTTGCACAGCCAGGAACTGGCAAACTTGGTTCTTCACAACCATTTCCAGTCCAGATCCATAAACAGCCAGGCAATGCAATAGAATAATCATTACCCTACCAATTAGTAAACTACATCTGTATAAAGTTATTATGGGTTCAAGAGATGTGACATGAAATTATGAAATTAGCTTAATTCTTATGTCTGTGGATTGAACCTTTATGTTCTTAAAGACCATTTGGAGAGCAGCCATTTGTGTCCCCTACACCTTATGAGCCTTTCCTGGGAAAAAAAACCAGAAGGCACAGCCTCCCTAGCAACACTCTTTTTCCCTCTCTTGTTTCACAATAGAAATATTTGCAGTGAAAGTAACTTTTTTTATGTGGAAACTTAACAGAGAAACTTGGGGAATCCATGGCAGGGTTTGGCATGGCAATTCCAATTGCCTTCTACGCAGCAAAAGATTAATATCATACCAAAAGCTGTCAGTTGGCAGCAATGACAAAAACAGAGCTGTGGAAGAGTCCACTTGTCACTGTCCATACATTTCTTAGTCTGATCGGGAGAATCCATGGTGTTGGCGAGGCTCGAGCAAACAGTCAGGGCCTTGGACTCAGCCTTCTCTTGAGCTGCCAAGACATAATCACTCTAACATCCTGGACAGCCTAACCCTGCCTCCTTTTTAATAAGCTCCTATATAGGAAACCATTTATAGATAAAATAAAGGAAAAATATTGTGCTCACTTCACATTCCTGAAGAAGGAAATAGAAGCAAAGTAAATTAAGTCCAATTTGCATGGACTTTTGAACATGCAGTTTTGGATATAAGCTGTGGAGCAGACATAGAATGTTGTAGCCTTTATAGTCAATATTTTATTAAATTTTTCCTTGTAAATTTTGCTGTGTCTTTATTGCATTCATTCAATAATGGGAGAACTTTCCTGTAGCTAATTCTATGCCTTGAAATTTCCCTTCTTGTTAACCTGTGACTGCAGTTGAATGCAAAGAGTGTCTGCCATGCAATACAATAAGGGTAGATTCAGGTACCAAGGTGACTGTATTTTTTATTAAAATACCATTTTATATGCTCAGTTTCAAACTGATGACTGCATTTGCACACCTAATTGCCACCGGTATCTACAAATACTTAGCATTTAATGAAAATATCAAACTATGTTCCTTATTTTGGTTGAAGCAGTAGGTTGTATTACTCAGTGTAAAATCCCATTTTATGAAATTTCATAGAAATACAGATATAACTTTGCACTCTCCATTCTTGTTTGAACTTTGTACTCTCTATATTGCAGGGCTTTAATAATTTTTTCTTGGTAAGTCTCAAAATATTTCTGTTGCATCAGGGAACTAGGCAGTTCCATTGTGGCTAATTTAACACCTGTAAATTGCCATGGCTACCAACGTAAAGCTTTCTACCTTTATGAGGTAAGTATCTCTTTCATATTTTAAAGCAGTGGTATATTTGGATCCACTGGTTGCATCTTATATTAAAAATTCTATTAACTTTATTCATCAACACACCATCAAGGAGCGCACAACTTCTCACACTTTTTAAGGCCAGAAGGTAAAAACTTAGGTCAGCCAAACCTTCCTCATACTCTTCTATATATATCCTTACCTAATAATGGCTGAATTGGAATGGTTTTAAAGATCCAAGACACTTTGCTGCTTACAAGAGCACACAAGAAAATGGTTGAGCTATTTGAAGATTTTGTTTGAAGACTTGGTTAAAACCAAGATCTGTGTCATCTTTGGTTCTGTCCATCACTCCACAGTTTCATTAGACTTTTGGTAAAACCCAGCAAGGATCTGGAGGTCATCTTATGTACAGCCAAATCATCTACTCCTCAACTATCCTGTTAATGCAGTTTTGGACCTGCTTGAGGCAAAGAGCCTTGGCTACATCAGGTATGAAATGGCCTGGTGTTCACAGCCATGTCACCTGGGCTACAGCCTAATGGAAGGCATGACTCAGGGACTTTAGCTTGCCTTATAAATCAAAATCGACTCATAGCAATACAAAGCAAAGATCATAATTCTTCAAAACTAATAGGACAGGCAGATGCCATAAAACTGGGATTTTTTAGTGCCCAAAGGTATCCTTCATATGTCTGCAATGTGAATATGACATTCCATAAGTGATGCCTGACATAACAGCTTATCCACTTTACAGGGACAAAGCTGGAACCCAGCGGCTGAAAGAGGTGAACCCAAAGGGTCTCAGTGTCATCCTTCTTCTGTAAGAACTATTCCTCAAGAAGGCAATGAAACTCCATAATTTGCAGGGACAGAGAGCCTTCCCCCATCTCTTAAACAAACAATTAAAAAACAATAAGGGTAAAACTGCCAGTAAAGAAGCTCTCTAATTCAGTAATTTAGTTTTGGGCCAAATTCTGGATTCCATTTAGGTGACACGACTGGTTGAGTTTGATACTGCAGAGGCACTTGGTATAAAGAGAAGTGTCAAGAGGGCATGAAGAATGACTGAAAAGGCAAAACAAACTGTATAAAACCCACTAACCTCTTCTTTGTGCTTTGGCTGCTTCTCTTGAACAGTTTTATACCTCTGTGGGTACAAGTACAGAGTCCTCCTTTCAAAGGCTGCAAACGTTTTGCAAAGGGCCCACTAGGAGAAGGTTGTAACACAGCCGGATATACTCACTTCACCCTTCTGATTTAGTGGGAATTGGTCAGAAAGGTCTCATTGAAAAGTATACAACACTTTTAGATGGGAAAAAAAAAAAAAAGGAAAAGGGCTTGGAACACATTGAAAGAAGAAATGAGAATGTGGGAATACAACTGCACTGATCTCTTTGATAATTAATCCAGTAGGAATGTTACTTATCTTTGTACATGTGACAAGATTGTGGGATTTCCTTTTTAGCAAGTCCCTTCAAAAATAGGAGACTACAACAAAAAAATTGCTGCTGCTAATTCAGATGAGGAAGACTTCCTTACACATACTGTATGTGTCTTGGCAATCCTGAATGGAAATTTTTTAAAAAAAGAATGGGGAGATGCTTTTTGCAGGACACAGAAATGCAAGTCTGCCATTCCACTGGGTTTAGTTTAGTTCTACAGGTTTTCTCTATTAAAGTCAAACCAAAACAAAAGACCTAACTCTTCTTTCATTTATACACACATCATGTAAGTCATACGGCAAATCCACTGAAACTAGTGTTTGTGAGACTGAAACCAAGTGTTATATGCACAAAAGATGTGCTCAGGTCCTGCGTACCAAGTGAGGACTGGGTCTGGAATATCAACTCTGTATAACACTTATTCATTCCTTACTTACTCAGAAGAAAACCTCAGCCCCTCCAAAAACAGAGTAAGATACTTTCTTTAGGATTGCACAGAATACATCCATAGAACAAATCTTGGTATTAAGGTGTATTAGTCATCTTACTTTGTTCTGTATTTCCTCTCTTCTCTTTTTATTTGTTCTTCCTTGCTTTAACTGTTGTTCTGCCTTCTTTTCCAAGCACCAAGTGTCTCTCTGATTCAATGAACTTACATTTATTTTGCCTTCTCACAAATCAGTTTCTTTTGAAGAATTTACACTTACAGAGTTTCTTTTGCGCTCTTATAAAAAACCAAACCCAATACCTGTTGAAAATCTGAAAAGCTTTGGGTATGAAAAGTCAAAAAGGCTAGGTGTGCTGAAAAGCGATAAATAGGTATTTCTGCTCTATTTTTTCAAGAAAACCTGAAAGAAGGTGCAGATGTATTTTATCTTATTTTTAATAGGGATTCTTACGAGTGGACATGTAGTTGCATTGCTACCTTTTCTATGACAGTTTAGAGATGTGAGTTGCTTTCAAATGTTAGATATTTTTTCTTTGTGTGCATAGTAACTATTTTTTTTTTTTTTTAAAGTATGAAAAAAATAACAAAACCAAACGAGCAAAGATTCCATCAGGACGAGAAAAATCTGCCCAAGGATTCTAAGTCGCCTTTCATGCAGGGGTGGCCTGAGATCTAAACCTGCTGAAGACGCGGGAGCAGGGAAGTGGAGGCGGACTCCCGGAGCGGCTGCCGGGATGCAGGGAGGGCAGGAGGGGCGGGGGGCCCGGCAGCCGCCAGGGGTCAGCCGAGACCTCCCCAAACCGCGCTGGGTGCCCCGCGGGGAGCGGCCGGGACAAACCACAGCCGGGATTCGGTGCCCTGCTCTGCAGGTACTTCGCAGGCTGCTGCCTGCACGGAGCACTGACGCAGCCTTTTTATTCCCTCTGCATTTATGAAGCAATTCCACTCCCAAGTGTTACTCTCGCAGTATCTACTCGCAAGGGTTTCAGTTTGTGCAGATGCAGCACGGCAAGGTTTGTTTTTTATTTTTTTTTTTTTTTTCATACTCCCATGAGGAATGTATTCCAGGCTGCTACTTCGGGAGCAAAGCAATCCCACCAGCCAGCAAATTGATTGTGTGGGGAATGTGTCTCTATGTCCCAAAACTTATCCAGAAGTTACGGATATAGCAGGTCAAAAAAATGTTCCAGAAATTATGGATATAGTCATACCAGGTGCCAAATTTGTGCTTTTTAAAAAATTCGCTTCACATGTAGTTCACTTTGTTTCAGATCAAATGCTTCACTGAACTAAGCCTAAAAAAGAAACACAGCTAGCCAAACAGCCCGAGATCACAACCCTACAATAACAACCCAGGACACACACACAATAGAAAAGCAAAGCTTCTGTAGCAGCAAGGAAACAGACTTCAGTCTCAAGCTTCCAGGGGGGTTAAAACAACAGCGAGTTAAACGTGCAACTTTGCATAATAGGAAAATATCTCAGTCTTATATTCCACGAGTCGAGAGTTGCAGAATGAGAACAGGGGAATTGTGTACTGTAACTGAACCTGCATTACAAATCCTGGGTTTGTCTGCACGTGGAGGGAGACAAGGGTTTGCCAACGCCAGTTCAAGGAGAGGACTTGAAATTGGGAAGGATGCTTATGCACACATACTAGGAAAGTCCCTGAGACAGAAAAATATAAACCAGCATGTATTTAAACACTTTCCTGAACCAGGGCCAGTGTCGGTGGTAATGATTAAAGGACTTAAATGATCAAGCTATTTTAATTAATATTCAGATGGTTTTCTTTTTCATGGAAAGAAAATATAAGCTTATTAACATACCCCAACAAAAACGGTTTTTGCTTTACATAAATAATTGGGGTTTTGAAGAAGGATTTCTTTCCTAATGATTTTTTATCAGAACAAATAATAAAATAATACAAACAATGCCTCTGATAATCAAGCAAACTGAAAAAATAAATCAAATGCAAAAAAAAATTTTTGTTTTGCTAATTTTCTGACCGACTGTAGAATTGCTTGTGCTTGGAAAAAAACAATTTACTGGCACATTTTGACCACAATTTAGAACACTTACATATTCCCTCATGCTGGGATGCAAACTCTTCTTATTAAATGCAATAGCTCTGTAAATATAATAACACACTTGTAGTATAATGAACTTTTTTCCACATTCAACCTTTTTTCTTGCTCTCAGTTATAATGACTACGTATTCTGAAAAAATCATTGCTTGCTATACAGCTTGTTTGTACAGGATAAATCAATATCATATTTATTTAAAACACAGTTATAGCTTTATTCTGTCTTAACTAGAAAACCAGTCATATAATTATTTTAGAACTGTTTATTTCAGTGTTGGAGACAACAAAAGATGACCTCCAGTTTATGAATTTCTGTCTCTGTAAGTGCTCATAAAATGATGTAATTCAGAAACATTTCTGCCTGTTCCTCAGGAGCGATGGTAGTGATCTAAATTTGAGTCACACTACGCAATAGCCAGAATTTCTCGACAGAAGACTGGGAAAAAATCACAGCTATAATTCTATCAATGTAGCAATGGCCAACCTCAAGGTAGGAGTAGATGGAACAGGCATTGACCCGCCAATACTGGACATAAATTCAGAGCTAATCACACTAAGTAGATTAAAGAGTAGGGTGACACTATGTGTGAAAGTTACAGAGAACTGAATGTGATATTTGCAAAGTCACATTTCTTCCAATAGCCACTCCCATGTGACATTTGATGTGTATGTGTGTAGATGTTTTTGTGCTACGCAGCTGTAGAAATAAAGGCAGTGAATTTCCAGGAGGAAAATATGACCTTCAGGTTTCTTGACCCCTGCAGAAAATGTGGGCATCTCATGTTCTAGTAGGCAAGACAATTTCTCTAACATCCTTGGAGCACTGCCATAAATCTCTGATTCTAGTAACAATGTTGAGAAACCAAGGTCAAGATGGTATTTTCCTATAAAAGACAGAGCCAGTTCAATCAGGTTGTGCCAATTAATACCAGCATGTGGGTTCACTCAAATATGTTCCAAACCAGAGTGCTATTTTTCATGCAGACACTGCCTTTTTCCAACAAAGGCAAGGGACATGACCAGAATACTTTTAGAAGGATGTGTTTCATGGGAAGTTTCAAAACTTTATAGGGAATCTTGTTTGCATAAGAAATGGCTCAAAATAGAGGAACTTTTCAAATAAAATTAAGCAGACTTTAGGAGTTTTGGGGGACTTAAGGCAGAGTAGGAACTTGTGTCAGAGCAAGATTTCAACAAGACTGCTGTGCACAGGGTTTGTAACTGGGTTCAGAGGCAGCTGAACAGTTGAAGAAGGAAGTTTTTTTTTTAGTTTAACTGCTTGGTGACAGCAGCACTGCTGGGGTAGAGCACATCCTATCTGCTGCTTGCGATGTGCCTCTCTTCCCAAACACAGTGCAAAACACATCAGTCGCTACTGGCAAAAATTGTGAGTTTTTTCTCCTACTGGAGAATTCTGTTGGCTCTTCTCCACACCACTCTGCTTCCAACTCCCTTACACCTTCCCTTTAGACTCCAGCTCTCTTAACCCTTCCTTTGACACCCAGAAGTGCTTCTGTTCTTTGTACTAATCCTGTCTTGTTATAGCTCATTGCAAGAAAGAGGTGGTGAGGAAAGAGGAATTGCAAGCACACCCCTGAAGCTTTCAAAGATACAAAATTCAGTTGAGGTCTGAAGTGGAAAATTTCAGCCAATTCTCCTTTCCTTTTTGCTCAAGGCAACAGCTCAGCTGACCCCAAGCTTTTATGAAGTGGGAGAAGTGCACAGTTCAAGGACAGCAATGCCTGCACACACAAGTGTAAATATATATACACACTTGTATACGTGGATATTTTTTAAAAAAGCTGTTGCCTTGCTTTGTGCCTTCCTTTGCTCCTGTCAGTGCTTCTAGCTGTGTTCCTAGACAAGCCCTGTTTTAGACTGACCTCTGCTTCCCAGCATCCTGACAAAGAAACCCTGCCTGGTGGCTACCCAGGGCTGGGATAAGAAGTTGTGCCTCTCTCCAGACAATTTGAATGTTAGGAAAGGAAGATGGCACTAGTGTTTAGAGACGCTGTTTGTAGGGCTGAGGCAAAGGTCCCTAACAAAGAGGACACTCCAGCATGTACATGGTGACTGCTGGAATGTTTCCTGCATTCAAATTGCTGCCCAAGAATCCCAGGAAGAGATCTATGTATACTTCTACAGCCAGCGAGAAAACAACCAAGAGCTAAACTACGAGGATCAAAGGCATGCAGCATCCGTGTGAGCATGGTTATTCAGAGAGACAGCAAAGTCACGCTGTTACTGGAGCATGAAGCAACTCCAAGGGACTTAACAGCAGTCAGTGCAACAGGTTGGGAGGTTCTGCCAGGCAGCCAGATGCTGCTGGGGGAATGAATCCAGTACAGCTCAACATCTGGGAACCTTGGTTGCCACTGAAATGTAGGAAAGCAATGTGATATGATGGACAAAAGGCTTTTGGGGCTGTATGTACCCCACCCTTCTTTTCAATTAATTGGGGAAAATTCTTGGAAAGGTGGGGCGCTAGAAAGGACAAATCATGTAACACAACTGAAAAGTAACTTCAGCAAGTTATTTATATGTATTTACAAAAACATATGTCTCTTATTAGGGCTTTTTATTATACGACCATTGTTTGAGACCTGGGAAATATATAATGAAATTAAATCACTTGATATTAAATTTATACTATGATATATATGGGGGAGGTGGGGAGTTTTCCTATAGGTGATAACTCTGAACCTGCTCCCAGTTACATCCAGGCAAAACTGCCATTAACATTAATAGGAGGAGGATCTGACCTGGTGAGAGTGAGTTAGACTTCCTCTGAACTAAGCAGGGCCCAAGTAAAGTCCAAAGGATGACTCGGCTCATGGAAGCATATTCAAACCCACTTTTCTTGAATATGATCATAAATCACTTGCTCTCCGAGATCAGCTTCAAGGAAATTTGTATCCTCTCATGCTTATTTGTGCCTGGCTGAAACCAGAGATACCCTGTTGGTACATTACGAGTAGAGTTTGCTACATTTCTTTTTTCCAGTTTCTGTTTTATTCATTAAGGACACAAGCATCCATAAATGCCAGTTCTTTTTTGCTGTTTTCTGGAATAGGTCTGATTTTTGAAAGCATCTTGCATTTGCTGCTTCTATTCAATTTTCCTGCACAGAGTGCTCAGCATCTCTAAAAATCTTTCAGGCTCAAGCTGAACAAAGTATGCAGAAAACAACAATCTGATTCAAAAAAAGCCCACCACCCCATCTAAAATCTTAATGTTCTTTCCCTGTTTACTCAATGCCTCAGCACATGCTGAAGTGCTTTGCTGGGAATTGGATGTGCCTAGTACCACGTACATCTCACAGTGCTTTGGTGGTGGATGCTGAAGCTGAGCTCCCAGAAGGCAGAGCCCACATCTCCAAGGGGGGCATGGCACCATACCTCGTGTCCCAGCCTCAGTCCCTGAATGATCTTCCAAAGACCACCGGAACCATATGAACCCAGACAAACTAAAACAATACCAAAATGCCATGTGCTCTTCTGATTTGCACTTTGAATAGCTCTCTGCAGCACTGCTAAATGGATGAGCAGCATTATTAACAGCAACAGGAGAGAACTATGCTGTGCCGGCATTTCCAATGCCTTCTTACAGGAGGGGCACTGTGGCACAGCCTGCAACACTTTGTATCAACAACTGACAGGCACAGATTTACTGTGGAGAAGGGAAGGGACAGAAGGAAAGAACCTCTGCCCTGTTCAGGTGGAGTCAGCTAGAGAAAAGTTCATGCCGTACAACACAATTGTCTGCCCAGCCCCTGTAAACATGGGAAACCTGAGCTTGCAAGTGCCACTGTGGGGAGTTCTGCAGCACTAGAACTGGGCAGCAAGTTGTCTGCTCTGCAAAAATTTGATTTTGTATTAACTTAAACAAACAATGGGCCTGTGTATAAGTAAATAGAGAAACAGAGACGGTGTGAGGGTAGAAAAAAAATGTCAGTTTGTATTAATTCAAATTGCCTAGGTCTTTATTATTTGAGAGCTGAAATTAAAACGAGCATAAGCCTAAGAATAATTTCAGAGGGTTAGACCTTAAACAGGAAACAGGTAAGTAGCACTGAATAAGTTATTTTCCATAAATATTTAGACAGTCAGCAGCTCACAAACCATGGGCAGGTAGAAATTCTTGTTGGCAGAAACAGAACACTGAGACC
>VYZR01005436.1:70355-85363 GCA_013400675.1 Oxylabes madagascariensis
TTTATGGAAGCACACTTGGCTTTTTCAGCAATCCTGTTAGAGTTACAGCCCAGCTCTAAGGAACACACAATCAGTTGTGTGTGAAGAAAGCCATGTGCTCTGGGATGAGGAGAAGGAACGGGCCACCCAGGCAGGGCACCTTCCTGGCATTGTCCTGCCTGGCTCCAACACAGCTTCTGCCACAACTTCTCCACCTGTAAATGCAGGTGATGACCCGTTATAAGGGATTGGAGAAGGGGTTGGGACTGTTTCATGACGGAAGGAATAACACAAAGAAGGTGCTAGCAGTTTTGAACATCAAAATGGTATTTGTTTTCAGTGATAAAATTAAAATAGATTGTAATTTGCTTTCTACAAGACCTGCAATTAGGATTCTATTTGCTTTTGTGTTCATGTACGGAGCAACATTTTATCCAAGGGGTGAGAAGGTGCATTTTCCATTTTTATATGCATATATCTATATCTATCTTATAACATTCACACTTTGTTTCTTTTTTTGAATACCAGGTGAGCCAGTAATGGCTAACCTACAAAGGCTTTCATTGCTTTTTTGTTAGACTTCTTTACTGTGAAAATGCCTGCACAGTCACCAATTAGTGTTTAAACATCAGGAGAAAGGTTTAAAAGCTCAGGAAGGGAGACCAACAGAAAAAAATGATCCAGGGCCATCNTTAGAAATAAATCTTTTTCCAATAATTTATAAATAAATTTGTCCTGTCAGGTTTGTTTTTTTTTTTTTTCCGAGAAGTCTGAGGTGTGGTTCAGCAGTTTTATCCCCATAAACTGAAGGGAGCTGAAAAGAGGTACAATTTTCTCCTGAATGTGGATTAGGTAGCACCTTCTGTGTACTTTCCTTTTTATCTGTCTCTCTGAAGTGGTTTGACCTTCACATTTTCTGAANGCACAGTCACCAATTAGTGTTTAAACATCAGGAGAAAGGTTTAAAAGCTCAGGAAGGGAGACCAACAGAAAAAAATGATCCAGGGCCATCCTCAGGGATGATTCTGACTGTGTGACTTAAAGTCTATCACATTGGTTAACAGTTTTGAAAGGTATTTAAACTCATAGCTCCAATCAAAAGCAGTAACTTCAAAATAAATTTGTAAAATAGGAAAAAGTTAGGACTTTCACTCAACTAAACTTAGATCTTAAATCCAGATATGAGTTTTAAAATGTCTTGATTTCTTCCATATTAACTGAGGTTAGTATGAGTTATGCTACTGTAAACAAAGGAAGAATTTCACAAAAAAATTCTGTATATTGTGGTTACATACACAGTTATTCCCTAAAATTAGGAGTAATTCTTCACAATAAATAACACCTACAAAGTANCCATAAATGTTGCAAAATACACTTTCTGGGAGGTTCCACCACAGTGCAGTTAGAGGGACTCAGACACACCACTTCTGATGGTCGAGTGGGAGGAAAGAGGACCTGAAGACTTGTGAAGTCAGAACAACTTCGCTGCAGGCAAAGTTGTTCCTTCTTTCTACCTCAATGATCTGTAATTTCTCTGTCTACCACCCAACAAGCTGAAATGTGAACCACACTGGGCTCTTTGGGCAGTCTCAGTGCCGTGTTTGGTAAGGGTTTCTGGGGCTCTGAACACTCGGGTTGCCCCTTGATGCACCTCCCACATATTCGGCCAACCTACAAGCAGGTGGAGGCAGACACACACAGCAACTGATGGGATATGCCAAGCTTTAGCCCATTTCTCATCCCAGACTGCCCCAGCTGATGAGGGGCTGTTGAGGTGAGCCTCACACTTCACTTTCTTTCCAGCTACCTCCCTCTAGGAGGTTTGATCAGGGGCTTTCTTCAAAGAAATTGTTGCCAAAGCCCTTTCCACCACCCAAACAGCTCAACAGATAATGTCTGACTCAAAATATCCAACCCATTAATTTTGCCTTTATGAGGTGTGACCATCTCTGAGGGTACACTGGCTGCTCTGTCTCACTGTTCAAAAGTAAGACAACCTAATAGGGCTATATTTTCAAAATGTAGCTTTTGTATTTTATTTAAAAGAAAACCACAAAGTTTTCTAGCTGTTCAAACTTCTTGCCTTTCATGGCTGTGCTCTCTAATCATCCTGTTATGAATGACCAAAGAGGAGTACTTGATTTAAACTCTAACTCTTGTTATTCTATATATCTTTAACTGTTCCCCTTTAAAATTTAAGGGACAATCTTTTCCCTGTCCCTTTTCATGTGAAAAATAATGCAGGTCTCAGAACATCTTGGCAGGATCAAGGGTTATCTACATAAAAAGTTTGCCAAGAAATATGTTGAAGAACACATTCTGAAAATACAGTGAGAAATTTTTGTAACTTTTTTGAGCTAAACCAGAAAAAAACCCCCAATCTCATTTCATTACTCTGTCACAGGACAGCTGTTCCAAAATCTGTTGCCCTTTAACATCCTATTTTGTTCTAGGACAACATCCATATTTCATTAACTCCTATTTGTCATTTGCATCGCCTGCACATTAGAATACACAGTATATCACACAATATTTCTTTATTGACAGGCAGCTCATTTATGGTATTATGATACTGACAGCGTGGCACATTTCATGGCACATTTTTTTAATACTTAGGCATAGGTAATATCTAAAACTTCTATTTTGCTGTTATTGAATCTCCCCACTCCAGAAGATTGAAAATAACCAGAGAATTCATCTTTACAAGTCTTACTTTCTACAACCACATTTTAAACAACGTTAGTTTTATTTATTTCTGCATACATTTCTGCATGTTTCCCTGTGTAACTCAGATTCTGATCAAGAGAATCAAACTTTTAATGAGCATTTACTAACATCCTTTAGTAGCCAAAGCCATCATTTTTGACACTTTTTACAGTGATTTATTTCAGGGAACAACGCAAAATTACATGCAGAAGAACACACCATTTTTAAATATTCCCTTAATTTCAGAGTTTTACTGAGGTTTCTGGTTCTGTGTGTTACAAAATTTACAGTAGTGACAATACTAAAATCTTTTAAAATTCCTTAGTTACATTCAGATTTTTACTAGTTTACAAAAAGTTCCCCAGAGTGAAATGTAAGCTTTAGAAAAGTACTTCAAAAGAAAAAAATAAAGTACATTCTGGCTGGCCTTTGTTATTCAGATAACAAAAATATTAATTCATTGTTTGGACAGGCCAGTGGGTAAAAAGTAACTAAATTTTGGGGGGAGATCAAGTACTTAATACAACACATGATTTTTATCAGCCTTAATTTGTAGGCAACATATAGTGAATCCAAAATAATTTCAAAGTAAATATATTAGGAAGCTTATGGAAATTGTCAAAAGACATTTTTTAATGAAAGACTGCATAGCTACTCTTGCTTGCAAGCATTACATGAAATATTTTCCTACTCCAAGCACACAAAACATTGAATGTAAAAATGTTCTTTATGGAATAAAGCACAATAAATTCTGTAAAGACCTAGAGACTGTGCCACTTGAGGAAAAATCGAGTACAGAGGTTGCAGTTTTATTGTTAGTTTGCATAGAACTGTACCTTTCTTAAGACAAAGTTCAACTGTGCAGTGAGGGAGAACTGAACAAAAGCAGCCCATGTAATGTGCACACTAACAGCTTCCATATAAGAGAAGAGGAAACATTGAGGAGTAAAGAAAAAAACACTTTGCGAGATGCGTGGCACGTGGGGAGACTGCACTGTTCCCGGGGAGGGGGTGGCACCTCTGCCAGCTTTTGCTTCAAAGAATTGACTAGGATTGGCCTCTGCTACGAGCCCTCAAATGTCCCCTCAGTAACCTCCCTTCACCCTTCCAGGCGGGGCAGGTGCCTCCCATGCCCTTTGTGTTTGCCTTCCCCACCTGTGGAAGAAGCTGATGTGGTGGTGCCTCTATTTTCTCAGCTCAGAGTTAGGTGAAGGTCCCGGCCATCTCTCTGGGCAATCAGCATTCTCACCTCCTCTTGGGCTTCAAGCTGTACTAGGTGGACTCAGAATTTAGAAAAACTGGTGGAACTGGGGCAGGTGCCCTGCTTCCTAACTGGAAGTAACAATAGTACTCATGAGTGGAACTCCCTGGGCAGAATTGCTGCCAACCAAATTAGCCAACTTTTGCTGTAGAGGGAAATCTGAATCATCTTTCCCAGATCTAAGTTTATAGAGGAAATGGGAAATTACTCTGGCATGTGGACAAATTGAACCTCTGACTTCAAAAAAAACTGAGCCAACTCAAGAAGCACCAAGGAAAGTAACAGTGACAAGCTGGTGCACAAAACATAAATGCAGCAATTTCAAATAGAAAACACTAACAAATTTGAGTTAATACAGTTAGAGTCACAACCAGCAATCAACATTGATATGTCACAGCTCTTCCCACAAGACAGCATTGTGTATTTGGCTAAAACTGTAATTGTTCTCATATGAGGAAACTCAAAGTAAGGATGAATGAGATTATGAAATCTGCAGAATGCTTTCAAGAGTTGCCAAATGGATCAATGTCATAAGAAGGGATTGATTTAGACAACAAGATTAACACCCAGAATGATGAAGCACTATATTTCATATCCAAATAAAGAAATGGAAGATTTACTAAAGCAAATAAGTGGTGAAATTGACACTTACTGACCAAGTTAACATATACAAGCAAAGATAATTGATATGAACAAAATTTGATGCTAAGATTCAATTTGCCAGTTAAAGTAATACAGCACTGACCTCATTGTCAAACTAGGACACTTTCTCGTTTTGCTCGTTTGGCTTTGCCATCCATGTCAATATTAAGACAAAGTGCAGATGAACACAATACAAGTATCATGTGATTTGACATTGCACCAGGAGACTCACAAAAACAGTGAGTATAACAACTTATAGCTCATGTACTTGACAATTTGGTGTATATGTAAGTACGGATGACAGTTTTGGCCAGGGGTGCTAAAAAGAACCAAACATATATTTGGAAAAGAAATGATCTGCTACCAGCATCATGCACTTCACCCTAAAAGAAGAATCCTCACAGATCTCAACTCCAGTTTAAGTCTAAATGCATGAATCTTGAAAGGGATATTGAAGGGATCTCAAAATATAAAAGGAATTTTAATGTCACAACAGGCAACAACTACACTTACCAGAGTAAACTGCATTTGTTCATCAAAAGTGTGTATCTTAAGAACTAAACTACAGATTTTCAACTTGATTAGCATTTCCATTTGGATATATGAATATGAAGGCTGGAAATGCATCTGAGCTAAAAACAGATGTCTGTATCATTCTGAAAGCAAACAGACATCGAAGGGAACAAAACCATGACAAGCATAAGGGTGAATCTGTTGGCTTAACAACCAAAAGTTATTCAGAAGAGTAGGAGGAAATTTATAGGATATACATTAAGAATGAATATAGAACATCTGCTAGGAAAGGGATATACAGGGGAGCAGGGCCAAAAAACGTTACTCAACACAAGGAAAATTCATGGGGCTTCATAACACAACAGACAGAGAGCAGCCAGAAACAGACTGGACTGGCAGGGGCCATGCTCATGCCTGTCGCACATCTAAAAAGGAAGGTTCACCTGTGATGTAGGCTCAGATGAACTCTGACTGGACTCCAGTAATTCAAAACTGCTTGCTGGTATATTTGTGTCTAAATGAGAGGAGAAGTGATAGGGCAGTGGTTGTAATTGTGGTTCTTATGACTTTACTGACCAGTGCTGTGAACTCTTCATGTTAATTCCTACCCAGGAGTAGCTGCAGGTACCAACACCTCCAATCACCAAGAACTGCAGCTCTCCCTTTTGTCCAGCCCTTTATATGTAGCTCTTGCCC
The DNA here is from genome assembly GCA_013400675.1 of Oxylabes madagascariensis. NCBI lineage: Eukaryota > Metazoa > Chordata > Aves > Passeriformes > Timaliidae > Oxylabes > Oxylabes madagascariensis. The sequence goes on from VYZR01005436.1 coordinate 76,153, forward strand.
ATGCTGTTCCCATCTGGACTATCATACCCTCAGCCAGGAGTAGGCAGTGGAAAAGCCCATCTTTGCTCCCTTCCTCAGAAGAAATGGGAAGGCCTATGAGTGAGTAATAATCAAAACAACTGTATCACTCATTAACCACGCTGCTGGGCAGCAATAGCCCCTCCCAGTGCACCAGCTAACTTGCATAAAAATTGTCACTTGTAAATTTTCCAATGAGGAATTTTCCAAGCAAAAATGCAATCTGATCAACCTTGAAGCTGTTCTTGCAGAACTTCTATTATGCAGTATAGGACAAATGAGGATATTCCTTTAAAGCCCCTTTGGAAAAGCAGCTTCAGTTCTACTTCTTCAGAGGGTAATGGAAGGAAAAAACTCTCATTTCCTCATGGAAGAAGTTCCCAGGCTGTGCTTCTTTATGAGCTGGGCACTGCTGCCCAGGGGTGTCCTAAATTTGTGAATTTGAACTCAGCTTCTTTCTAACTTCACCATAATGTGGTGGTGTGATTACATAAAACATGTCCTGGAGTTCCCCAAGGCAACACAAATGACAAACCTGCTCTAGTCTTCCCATTTGGAAGAGTGTGATTTCATCAGATGAAGCAATTTGATTTTCTAACTAATTTCTAAAATTATGCCTGGAGACTGGATTTTTGAGTGACTACTCCCTCATTTACATGAAAATTCAGGATAACTAAAAGAAAATAAAGTTGTAAAACATGCTAATGGTTTAGCATATGCCTGAGACAGAAACTCGCCAGTATGATAGCAAAAGAGTCACCTGTCATAATTTGTCTTTCAAAGATCTACACCCATGTTATGATCTGAAAAGTAAGATAACCAAGACAAAATTAAGGCATTTGTCAGTCTGAAAGAGTCCCCTCTCAATACAACAGAGAAAAACCTGGGATTATCACTTATACACTTATGCATTGAAGGACCAAGTAAATCCATCTACTATCTTATTTTTACTGGGACTGACCTCCAAAAAGAACAGGAAATCTCTTTGTAAGCAAATTCCCATAACCAGCCCCCTTGCTGTTTAGTCTGCATTGGATTAAGCAGTGACTTGCTTGCTTCTTTGATTGGCATCTATAGTACTATAAAAACAAATGTACAGAGCAAATCTCACCAGAAAAGCCTCCCAATCTGCAGACCCTTTCAGCTTTATTTGGACTGAAACTTGATGATAGCTCCACTAGACAGGAAGCACTCACCCCTCCTTTTTAATATGGCACTACCAGGAGGACACATTTTCTCACAGACCAAGTAGCAGAGCTGAGAGCAGGGGAGAGAGCAGGAACACCAGAGACATCCTATATTTCATGTTTTATATTCAAGCTGTTGTAAGACAGCAGAAGCTGACAACACTATTTATTTAACCTGCATTTAATTCTTCTATTGAGAAAAAGCATAGTTTACACCATGCTTGAAATTGGGTGGGATATGGAGAAAGCAAAGCAAAAGTATCCCAGGCATTTTAAGGCCACCACATGGTAGAAGCTGGAAGGAGCAAACATTGAACAGCAAATATTTTTTTTATTGTTTTCTCACTGGATATAACCCACAGCTTGTTAATAATGCTTTGCAATTCTATATCATCAGGAAGCCCCTTCCAGGTGGTTAGGACTCTGCCTTTGTTGCTGTAAGAATTCACAGATATGCAGAAGGGCTCAATACGTATAGCAGTCAACACTGATAGAAAATCTTAAGATAAACAAACATGTGAAAGAAAAGTAGTTGGAGGCATTATCCTGCTGTTCTGTAGCATATCTACCAAGTCATGATATTTATATGAAGTGATCACATACTTTGAAAAGTCAAAGAAATTAAATATTTATTTTTGACACCAAATAAGAGATGCCATACAGTTCAAGTAGTACTAAACAAAGGAGCCACCAGCAGGTGTGAAGTGCAAGTCCTGTCCTTCTTACACTTGCATCACGTGCATTTGACACTGCTCTCAAACTCAAACTTCACCAGCCATCCCAGCCAACTGCCCCAGTTCCTTAGAATTCTACAATATCTTGAGTTGGAAGGGACCCATGAGGATCATTGAAGTCCAACTTCTGGCCCTGCACAGGACACCCCAAGTGTCACACTCTGTGTCTGAGAGCATTGTCCAAACACATCTTGAACTCTGGCAGCCTGGTGCTGTAACCACTATCCTGGGAAGCCTGTTCCAGATCAACCACCCTCTGATCCAAACATAACCTCTGCTACGTATTCAACATTGGGCTGTCTGTTGGAAAGTTGTGGATTCACTCCTACTGCTACCAGTACAACCATGGTCAAAGAATACATCCAAGAACTGGAAACTGTACAGGCAGGTACGTGTGTGTGTCTGTGTGTCTGTGTGTCTGTGTGTCTGTGTGTCTGTGTGTCTGTGTGTGTGTGCACAATTCATCCATGTCTGGATGGCCACAGAAAAAAATTATTCAGCTGTTTCTTCACCAAAAGAAAAGATGGATCAGTGGCAGGTTTGACATCATATAGCCACCCACCTGTGCACAAGAACTTGAATCCAAAAGAATCCTAGCACTTTGAGAAAGGCAGATCGCAGCTCCTTACCTGAGTCATTTGTATTCCATCTGGACCTGTTAAATGCTGGTGCCCAGCTACACCCAACCAGGCTGAGGTCTCCTTCCTAAAAGCCCAACAGGAAGGACACAAATAAAACTTCTGTGAGATTCTCTAGCTTCTTTTAACTGAAGAAGTGAAGGTGGCCACTTACTGTGAAGCATCAGGCTACTAAATCCAGGAAACACCAGGAAAGCCATGGTCTATTGCTTCTTTCTCCCAATCCCAGCTGTATTCTGACTTTTTATCTCACTTTCTTTCTGCTGACTCTCCTACCTGCTCCATTTGGCATTGGCTTTATTGTTGATCTCCAAAATCTCACTTGATAGGGTGAAAAGCAGGAAAGGGTAAATGCCTCCATCCCATTCACCTGATTCATATTACTCTGGAGCACATTTCCAGACCTGCTTTCATATGATTCATTTGAAGGCAGTTAAAAAGACACTAGAAGAAGTATCTTGCTGGCAAAAACATAGCTGTCATGTGTTGGCCTGCATCTTCTTTGGTGTAGGATACTTACATCAGCCATTTCTTGTGAACATCAGCTCCTGTGCAAGATGGCCACAGGCTGATTTTGCAGATCAGCCACTGAACTTCTTCTCTGAAAAAGAAATGAAAAAAGTTAGGCTTCTTAGTTCGTTTTCTGGGATGCCTGAAGAAAGCCTTTCTTGGAGCTAGCACCAGCAGAATTGCTCACAAGGCTTTCTCCCAGCCAGCTCTAGGGGTGGCTGGATCCCTTCACGGGATGACACAACTCACCAAACCTGCAGAAGGCTACACCTGCCAAGGGTGTGGAGGGGAATCTTTCTGGGATTTTAGGAAGTTGAATTGCCTCAGCAGAGGCCAGTGATGCCAGAACTGCCATAAGAGGGCAGGGCTCATGACCATGGGGTGAGAGAGAAGGGCCTTCTCCTTTTTGGCAGCAGGGATGGCTGGTTTGGCCATCCAGAAGCACAGCCTGAGACTCCTGCCAAATGCCTGGATTGCCAGGCTGGAGGCAGAAAGCTGCAGTGCTCCCAGGCCCTCCCTGCTGAAGCTGGCACTGTGCCTGGCACCCCCGGGGTGTTAACTGGGACAGGGAAACAGAACTGCTGGCTGGACGGAAGGACACAGGGACATTTGCCAGCTGGGCCAGAGCTCCAGGGACATCACTCGTGCAGCTGAGAGAGGCAGGTCTGCTCCATGCAAAAGAGCATCAGCCTCATCTGGGGAAACCCTCATGATGCCCTAGACAGATAACAATCCTTGCCTTTAGCTTGTAGCACAGCAATAAGGGGGAGTGTCCCCTCTCTGGCAGAGAAAGGACCTGATGTCAGGTGTCCTGTCATGGTGGAGAGCTTAGACTGAGGTTAAACCACTATTTCCAGCAGCTGCACTACTTTTGGTGTTGTGGGGTTTTGGGGGGGCTTTTTTGGGGTCGAGGGACTAGTGGGGCTTCTCAAAGGATATTTGTCAGAACTCCCATTGGATGTGATCGGGGTTAAACATGAGCTGGTTATCTACTTACTGAGCTCAGCAAGGGAAGAGGAGAAAAAAAAAAAAAAAACAAAAAGAAGAAAGAAAAAACAGAGGCAGTCCCAGGCATGCCCAGGAGCAGACCTTTGGGCACCTCAGGAATTTTACTGGCAGGAACATAGGCACTTGCAGACTTGAGACGCCTCTAGGGTTAGGCAGTAGCTGAACAGGGGTTTTGAGGATCTAAATATTGGCCACAAATGCCTACGAGGCAGTTAGGCAGAGCTTACATGCCTAAACCTTTCTTGTGGCTCTAGCCCTAAACTAATATTATGGAAAATACCAGCAATTATTAGGGACTTCTTATCAGATTGGATACATATTTCCTTTGCATAACTTTACCATGGCCTCATTTATGTGGTGCTTAGAGAGGATGAATACCTGTTCTGCATGAGTAATTATGCCAAAGGCTCGTGTGAGGGAGGTAGTTTATGACCGCTGAGTAAGGCCAGCTACATTTACCTACACAGCTCCTGCACTCCAGCTAAAAATTGCTCTTGCTGCTAAACCTCTCTTGTTGGGAGATCTCCCTTGTTGCCTGATTGCAAACAGATCCCAGAATATGCAGCTGTACTGAGATGATTGATGCCAAGATGCTGCAGTGAAAAGGAAGTATTCTTTTAAGTGTTATCACGGCCATGAGCACAAGCAAAGCTGCGTCACGTGACAAAATGTAAATAGAGCATTTCTTAGAAAAGCCATTTATTTGCCTCCATGATTTATTATTCAATGACATGTAGGCTATTTTTTCTTTGTTACTGGCACTCATGTTCATAATAACAAGGTACTTGACTTGAAGGTATTTGGCCAACCTTTCCAAAGTGCTATGTAAGCAGTAATCAGAGAGAGCTAGGTTCGTGAGTCAACAAATTGCTCTCCCATGCTGATCAAACAGTCTTGGCATCTCTATAAAAAAAATACAAAAGCAGATTTTGGGCAGGCTTACCCAGTTTTCTCTCTAAAATTATTTATTGTATTTGCATTTGGCAGAGTTCAGGCTTAAAATAACCAAAAGTGACAGTTGTTTTATTAATAAAATTTTACATGTGATTTTCATTTATGTTTAGAAGGATAAATGAGACAGAAAGTTAGCCTCCAAAGTTTTTGTTGCCATAAATTGGGTTTCATTTGCTCAACCTAAAGGCAAATGATTCTCTCATTTTATACCATAGCTCCACAGCCTGCAGGAGAAATCAGTCTAATACTTGGGTCAAAGCTAGTCAGATCAGTAGAGCTGAGGTTTATTGTGAAAAGCTTTTATTCCAGCCTACACCAGGTTATTACTACTAAAGCAAGTAACACTCAGATAGACTGCACAAGCTGCAAGCTTTACCAGGAGGAGGAACTCAAATCTAAGAGGGATTTTTACTTGATTTCCATCATATATGCTCACAAACCCAGGTCCTGAATCCAAAACACACATTCCCATGCTCAATATTGCTACTTCACTGTGTAAATGAGTATTTTAAAATGAAATATCTATAGTTGTGAATCATCTCACTGCTTCTGTGTGCAAAGTGGGTGAATAATTGCATTTATTTTCACTGTGACTGCTGAATTCAAAATATTTTGGAAGCTAGCATTAAACAGATGCAACTGCCTTTTCTCCCCCTGCTCTTAATATTTTTTCCATGAAATGAAAAGAGGAGAGACTAATGTGCACTGAAAAACTCCTTCTGACCCCCAAAATGAAACACTTCATTTTCGGACACACATAGTAAAAGCAAAGGAAAATAAAAGGCTAAATTTCATAAGAAATGGTGTTCTCCCCATTCTGATTCAGTAGCCAGTATGCAAGAGACAAATACTTTGGTTTCCTGAGGTCTTTGAAGCTGCCATCTCCATTCCCTGGAGATGCCACTTACCATCCTTCAGCTTAAGGAGGACCACCAGGCTGTGGCTTTCCATGCAGCCAGTGTGTGGTGCAGCTTCTCTCTGTGCTGCCTGTTTTGTGGTGCCCCAGACATGGAAGCAACTCACAGGGAAATGAGGTGAGGTGTCACCACCTCAACCAGCTGCCTTGAAAGCAACAGGTTATCCTGCTGCAGACAAGATGCTCCCCCCAAAGTACAGCTCTAGAGGTGGAAGCTCTTCCAAGTACCCTCCTTTTGGCTCTGTTTTGGTTTGTCTATGTAGCAAGCTGCTCCCTGAACCCAGGGGCTCCTTTATTCTCAGTGAGGGAATGCTTGCCATCAGGCCTACACAGTTATGCTGCTTTTTAACCAAAGGGTTACTTCAGCATTTGGTTTCTACCAAAGGGCTGTTAAAATAGTTTCACTTATTGCAGGACCACAAACATCTGCTAATTATGGGTCTGGGGTTTATTTATTTTTTTATTTAAATAGCTAGGTCTTATTGACCTTCACTTAAGCACTTTTGAATATTTTACCCTATATAAAGGCTGCTGTGTTGAAAAGTGCTAACAATTGCCGTCATGGGAGTCTTGGATTCAAAGACACTTTGCAGACCTCATTAAGCCAAGGAGCCTGCCAAGTCCAGTCTTTGCAGTTCAATGGAAGCAACACTTAAGTCCCTTCACGTAGCAAAGCAGCTGCTAGCACTGGAGGCTGCCTGGCATGGACAGAGAGAGCTAAGCTCACCCAGGGACACTCGTCGGTCCTGGTACCAGAAGACAGAGTGTCACACTGGAAACAAAGGGAGCTGTGAGAAGAACCCTAAAAAGCAGCAGGATGGCAGGGCTTTTTCGACATAGGCCTGATCAGTGAAGCAGAGTCAAGATCTCTGGGCTAGACAAAAGCCTCTTGGTTGTTTCATGTTGCAGCAAACATGACTACTGTATAGTCTCTGTGTAGTTACAGTGATAAATCTTGACCAATGCAGAGCAAGACGGGCAAGGTTTTCCAAGCCCAGCTAGCACACTAGGAGGTCTGCATCATGCCATTGAGAATTCTTGTCTCTTATGCTCGAGAAAACAGATATTTGAGAAGTTTTGAAAAATTAAGATAAGCAAAATCAACTCTTCAAAGAAAGGTAAGATGCTTTAGGCATTCAACAGATCGAAAAGCCAGACTCCATATTTGCATACTAAACATGGGAGGTAGGAGAATGCCTCAGGTTAGACAACAGTGTTTCTATTCTTTTCAGCTCTGTGTGTGAAGGATTGACTACAGGCACTCAACTACATCAATCTGAATGAGGCAGATCAATCTTACATGGTCACAGGAATATGCACAGAGCAAGAACTTCAGTCTAAAGGAAGTGAGAAGCATAATGGCATTGGTACTCTATCAGGGAGCTTGAAAATAAGTAGGAAATTAACAGATCCACAAAAGAACTGAGGTTTTTGAATCCAGCCCTATTTAGGCACTTTTCATCCCTGAGAGAAAAGAAAAGTTGTGAAAACACATGACAGGTATCCTGATTCCCAGGCCAATGGTGCCCACAAAGTCCATCCTTCATTCATTGTGTTATTCTCAGCTCAGAATGTTTGCAAATGAGTATTTTCAAAGGACAAGTCCTCTTTCCTCTCTACTTGCAGTGAAGTTACAAGGATGAATCCACATATTAACTCAGCACAACCCCTCAAAATGTGTTTTCCCCAAACCACTCTATTATATTAAGGATTCTCCCTATATTTGTATTCAACCACACATCCTTGCAAGTACTAATCCAGAATAAAACCCAGAAGCTGCCCAAACACAATTCCCAAGTGCGATGTAAATGAATACCTCTCTGTGGCATGTCCATTAAAAACTTTTATAGAAACGAGAACATAATACAAGATTTGCTCTGGAACAAAAACAAATGATAAAATCCCTCAGTGAACATTTTTGAGACATTGTTTTTGCATTTAATTTACAGCTTCCTAGTGTTTATCTCTTCAGGTGGGATTTTACAAATTAACCATGGGTAGAAAGAACACACCCCACTTCATAATTCCCTTATCTTACTTAAATAGGAGACAGATAGCAACTTCTATACATGCTCACACCTTGCTAATAGAAAACAGTGATATACTGAAAATTTCCTTATCACCTTCAGCTCCCACACCGGTGTTCTTGGTGATAAACTACTGAATGATATAAACAATGATTTCAGGGAAAAAGTAACAATTAGTCAAAAGGAAAAGAAAAGAAACCCCAAACCACAAATTAAACCACCTTTCCTGAGTAGGATTTGGAACTGAAAATACTCAAATACGAGAGTATAAGTGTGAATTTTTCCAGTGAGGCACATAATCCCTTGGATTTCCCTTTAGTAACGCTTGCTGTCACCTCTCACAACCCATAGGCAACTTCTCTTCCGTTTTGAGATGATCTTGATGGACAATTCACAGATATGATAAGGAAATGTATGAGATTCCCTTTGGTGTCAGCCAATGCAGGTTTGACTCCAGTGGGTGCTATCACAGATAGGGTGTACAGCTATTCCTGAACAACAGTGGTAGGAGAATTATTCTGAGAGAGGAATTACTGAATAAGATCTCTCCATTTTAGTTCTCCTGGGATTGTTATTTCAGGTGTAATTGAGAGCATTTGGATGTGTTTAAACCAGTTAAACAGTGTTGCTCCTATTTTGCACTGAGTGTATCAAATACCTCAGGTCTACAGAAAATTGTAAAAGTTTGTGCTCTACATTGCCTTTGATTATTTTCATTTTGTATTCAAAAAAAAAAATCTTTGTTTTATAGCCCTTACTGATTCCTTCCAAGCAGATCACTAGAGGCCCCCCCTAAAAAAATAAAATTCACACCCGTTGTTGTAGAAGTGCATGGCCAAGCCTTTGCTCCTGTGAAGGCCACAGCTTTCTGTACAGTGTCACAGGGACCGGGACAAAACTGGAGACTTGAGTATGTGATGATATTTTCAAAAATCCACCCTCTCACAATTTTCCACTATCTGCATTAATTATCCAATGATGTTATCAACTAAGATTAGTAATTCATAAACCCCCTCATGAAAGGTAGAGGAATAGAGTATCAGTTTAACAGAAGCAGGAATTCGACATATATTAAATTTCACAGTAAATATTCCAAAGTTGTGTCTCAGGCTTTTTCCAGAGCAACACTGGCTGTGCTCTCTGTCAGGACAGGACTCTGGCTTTGCATTTACTATTCATGTGGTACCCACAGGATTCAGTGACTGCACTCAGCTAAGCA
>VYZR01005447.1:454-14109 GCA_013400675.1 Oxylabes madagascariensis
AGTGGTTCAAACTTGAGGGTTGGTGCCCTCCACCAAAGCAGAAAGCAGGCAAAGCAGAAGGACCCAGTGTAGGGAATTTGTCCCTACCAGGGGAATTTGTTTCTTTTGGGCTTGGAGGGTATTTATCAGGAGATGTCAGGATATGGCTGAGGCTGCCTGGTGACTGCTTGAATTTTTTCTGTAAATCTCTGGATGTGCTTTGTGGATAGATAAGGGATTGGAGTTTCCATGCCTCAGCCTCGGTGCTCCCTGCACTCGTGCTCCTGAGGATGCCTGGTGTTGGGATCAGGCCAGCACAACCACTGCCTTCCAATGCCCTGACTTTTTTCACAGACTACTGCAATTGTCATGCCATTCTCTGCTGTTTTACATTATCAGTTTTAAACAGTAAATGGATTTTTCCTCATGGATTGCATGTTGTTGTTTTACACTAAAAACGACAGACTTCTGAGATCAGAAGGCTAGAAAATGATCTTTTATTTTTGGGATGTGACTCTCTTTTATACTATTTTACATAGACTAATTTGATTGGTGAAACAAAGGCAGACCTCTTCAATCACATTGGTTAAACAGATATTCATCAAGAAACCTCTCCTGTGAGAAAGAATGGATAACATAGGTACAGTTACAAAAACATTTCTCTTGTTTACAGAAAATCGCCTGGGAGAAGAATTTCAGAAACCAAAACATCTCAGGCATGAAATTAGGGCTACAGACTGCAGGTTTCCAAACACGGAAAAGAGCAGACACGTATTTCTGTTAGGATACCAAATGGGCTCTGCCTGTCCCCCTCAGTGGTAGAACTTGGGGCAATAAAAAACTTGTGGTTATGAACTAAAAACACCCAAACAAAACACACCAAAAGAAAAGGAAAAAGGGAACAACAAAAAGTCAAAACTAAAATGTTCTGAAAAGACTATTTACAAAAACATGGCTTCCCACTGCCAGAGGGCAGGGATAGATGAGGTATTGGGAAGGAATTCTGCCCTGTGAGGGTGGGGAGGCCCTGGAATGGAATTTCCAGAGCAGCTGTGGCTGTCCCTGGATCCCTGAAAGTGTCCAAGGCCAGGCTGGATGGGGCTTGGAGCAACCTGGGACAGTGGAATGTGTCCCTGCCTATGGCAGGGGGATGGAATGAGATGAACCTTTAAGTTTCCTTCCAGCCCAAGCCATTCCATGTCTCTGGTGGAGCTCTGTCAGTTCAGGATGGCCAAGCAAAGGGAGTCTGGTCATGGCTGTTNGACAGCGGCTTGGAGCAACTTGGGATAGTGGAAGGTGTCCCTGCCCATGGCAGGGGGATGGAATGAGATGAACCTTTAAGTTTCCTTCCAGCCCAAGCCATTCCATGTCTCTGGTGGAGCTCTGTCAGTTCAGGATGGCCAAGCAAAGGGAGTCTGGTCATGGCTGTTCTAAGAATTGAGCTGGTACTCTCAAATGTTGGTCAGATTTCAGTGGATGGGTGGGGTTTGTTTGGCTTCTGACCCCTGAAGAGTGAGATCCATCTCTGTGAGGTGTCTGTGTCACTGACAGCTGCCCTGAAGTGATCCCTCAGCTCCCTTTAAGAGGAATAGGTGTTCTCAAGGATGATCCATCTCACCAAAGCATCTCCAGGAGGCTGGGATGACATTCAGAATAAAAGTATCCGTTTCTCTTCACTAACTGCAGAGAGAGCAGAGGTGATGTGCGTGCCTGAGATCTGGGTAAATCCCACCTGATGTGATTTCTGTTCCTTGCTGAAGCTGGTGGGATTTCAAACCATTCAATTTGATGTGAGGGATGTTCAACCTCACCAAATCAAGCCTGAACTGCCCCTGTCAGATGTGGAAGCTGTTCCACTTTTGTCCTAAACTTCTCTGGATGATGAATGCGTCGCTTTCACGTGTCAGGTGAAAAATCATTGCTGTTTGAATTATGACATGAGAAAAAAACCCCAAACATATTCTTTTGATCTTTACAATAAAACAGGATGTGGAGATTTAGAATAAGCCACTGTCCAGTGATATTTGAGCACATCTCACTGTATCAGCTTAAAAGCTGAATAGATCCAGATATTCAGAATTCTCAAAGATCTTACTTCGTTGCACTCATTTTAATGCTTTTCCAGGGCAACACAGTTCATTCTCTTCCTTGCATTTCACATGCAAAGCATCCGGTTTAAATACAAATTAGTCTGAAAACAATCCTCTCTTTACTTTAAATTTTAAAAGCTTGGATTTAGCTTTTAGGCTCATTAATATTCACAAACATTGCTTAGTTAAGCTTGCTTTAATTTCTCTGTGTGCTTTGTTAACAGGGATTATAGTGATGTTTGCATTTGCATGGGAGACTTTTAGTATTGTGCAAATTTTGGTCATTATTATGGAAAAAATGTTGAAAATCTGCCTCAGTCTCTCCTGCACTTTCTCTAACTCTTGTACTTTTTGATAGCTTAGTGAGAGTGTTTCTTTCCATATGTATTAGGTGGATTTTGCATTTCTCTTTGAGAGGTGTTTGAGAGTTTCAGAACCCCAGAGGAGAAGGAGACTTTTGGTCTCCAGGTACGCCTTTGGCACTCGGCATCGACAGGGGAATGCACCCCTTCAGATTTGGAAAGCACATCAGCCTTGGAAGAGTCCCAGATTTGCACAGCCTTTCCTCAGCCAGTGGCACACTGTCAGCGTTTGTCACCTGCCTTGGCCAAACGAGCTGGAAAGCTCAGCAGCCTTTTCCTGCTGATGCTCTGGAGCCAGTGCCTGCTCCCAGCTGAACCCCTGGATCTGCAGGCACAGCCTGCCTGCCCGGGCTCTGTTCACAGAGGGAAAATCCTCGGCTGCTTTTCTCCCTGCTGAACTCCTGGCTGCTCAGTGATGTGGAGGAGCAGCAGATGAGTGGCTCAGGCAGCTCCAACCCTGCCTGTGCTGGGGCACAGGGGCAGCCCAGGGCTGCATCCCAGCCCTGTCCTGCTGCAGGGATGGGGACAGAGCTCCTCCAGCCTGGCTGGAAGGGCACTGAGTGCCCAGTCCGTGGGGCACTGTGTAGCCCCGATTTCATGCCTGAGATGTTTTGGTTTCTGAAATTCTTTTCCCAGGCGATTTTCTGTAAACAAGAGAAATGTTTTTGTAACTGTACCTATGTTATCCATTCTTTCTCACAGGAAGGACTTCCTGATGTCCCTCTGGTTTGACCAAAGTGATTGAAGAGGTTTGCCTTTGTTTCACCAATCAAATTAGTCTATGTAAAATAGTATAAAAGAGACATGTCTCAAAAATATAGGATTCATTTTTCTAACCTTCTGATCTCGAGAGTCTGCTTTTAGTGTAAAACAGCAATAGCACTGAAGTGCTGAGACCGAGATTGATGCCACCAGCCCATCTCAGGGCAGCAACCATTGCTGTTATTGGGTTGGGATGGTTGGGATCACCTTCTGAAAAGTGGGAAGATTTGATTTAATTTCCTTTTCCTGAATAACAGCTTTAATGTAGGAACTTTAAGTTTGGTTGTTTGGGGTTGGTTTTTGGTTTGGCACCTTTTTCTTTTTTTTTTTTTTTGTGTGGGGGGGGGGGGGTTTTTTTTTTTTTTTGTGTGGGGGGGGGGGGGTTTTTTTTTTTTTTTGTGTGGGGGGGGGGGGGTTTTTTTTTTTTTTTGTGTGTGTGTGTGTTTGTTTGTTTGTTTTTGGTTTTTGTTTTTGTTTTTTTTAGTATACAAATATTTCCAAGACGTATATGACTGTCATTGTGGTGCCTTCCTTCATTCTTAATTTAAAAGTTCATTTCATCTCCCTAAGCTGAGTCTTCCCTATTTTAGGTGCCACTGGCACCTTGATCCTTTCCCCCTGCAGGGAAGGACAGCTCAAACTGGCTGGTTTTTTAACAGGAACTCGATGACAGAGAAGAGTTTGCAACTGAGGCAGAAACTTGAAGCTTCTCATTCCCAGGGCCCATGTCACACCTGCCCGGGCTGCTGGGTGTGACAGCCCCTCCACCTGGGGAAACTCAGCACTTCTCTGTTGGAATTGTGTCCTTGACAATGTCAGTGAGAGGAAGGAGGTGTTAGAAACCCGCCCTTCCAAATCTTGCAGGGTGTTTTGCCTGCCTGTTCTTGCACTGTAGCACAGTTTATTTTCTCCCCCTGTCCTGTCAGCTCTGTGGCACAGCTTTCCTGGTAACTTCAGCCTGGACCTTGCAGGGAAGCAGTTTTTGGCAGAAGCTGTCCACAGAGACCTCTCCCTCCTGTATTAACAGCACAGGCAGCTCTGTCAGTCTTTGGAGGACCTCAGGTTCTGGGTTTTTAGTCACAATCTTTGCTGGCAGGAATATCCAGGTGTGTGCCTGGGCTGCTTCTGGTTTGAGCCACAGAGGGAAATCAGTGCCTGTGCAGAGGTTGTGTCAGAGCACCCGGGCGAAGCTGGAGCTGGGCAAAGCTGCTCTGCCTTTCTCTGGGCTTTTCAGCTGGAACTTGGTGCAAGTGGCTCTTGGAAAGTGTGAGAGAGGGGGGAAGGAAGGGAATAATTGGCCATGTCCTACAGGCAACTTCCCTTGCAGAGGAAGGGTAGCAGGATAGAGATTGCTAAACCCTAACATCTCCCAAATCAGCAGCCAAGAGAAATTTGTACATCCAGGAACTTGGCATGCAAAAGGAACTTCTTTTTCTGACTTGTTTTGGCTGCATCTTGCATGTTGCACCTTCCTTTGGGATCTTTGACAAGGTGTTCCTCCCAGTCTGTAATTTCATGCACCCCTCTAATTTATCACTCAAATACTTTTGGTTTGTGTAGGAAGAGATGCAGCAGAATCTATAAATCAGATAAAACATGACTTTGATCACACAGTAGATGAAACCTTCATTTCATGTAATGTCTCCAGTCGCTTGTGGGTGTTGTTTTTTGAGGGGTGCAAGGTATTCAGGACAAAAAATGCAATGGAATTCTCTGAGATCACCTTTTGCATTTGGATTTGGCAGGAAATGATTCATTGAGTACCAGCTGTGTGCCCAGTCCCATTGTTGTGGGATGCATCACAGGAGTGTGGAAGAAACACCAGAGGAAATTCCTGGTGTAACTCTTAGGGATGTTCTCTTTCCCACTTCAGCTAGAAAGGTGCAGAGGGTTAATGTGTCTTAGGATTTGTTTATTTATTTATTGAAATTCAATCTGATGGATTTAGGGTTTTCCATTATCCGTGTCAGTGTCTAATCCTTTGTTGAATCAGTAGTAGTGGGATGCAGTTCTTAGTTTGCTCCAATTTAATAAATCATGGCAAAGGGTTGGCAGGGGGGATAATAGTTTCTGTACCTTTTTGACTTAGAGTGCTTCATCCAAAGGCTAATTAAACTAATCTGTCCTGCTCAGAAAGGGGTGAGAATCTGAAGGTAACTGAAAAAATCTAGGAGAGAAAGCAAATAATCCCTTTATGGAATAGAAGTACCAATTAAAACTTAGGTGCATGACAGATCCATTTGTAGTTTTGGGCACCTTTCTGAATTTGTGAAGGAGATGCATGTATGTTTTTTTTGCTCTTGCCTATCTATCTGCTTTATAAAGTCAAGTTATAGTGAATATTCCTCTGGAGAATCTTGTAAATTCGTGTGATATTTGTCCCTCTAACTGAAGATAGTAAACTTGGGAGGTGCAGCTTGAAAACTATCGGTTATTACCAGTTCTTCTCTGTTAAATTTCTTGCTAAGGATTCACTTTTCTGCTTTTGCTCTCTATGTGTTGCTTCTTTACTGCAGCTCCTGCTGACCCTGACCCCCAACACTGGTCACAGATGTATTTTATGAGGTCTCTGGGGAGCCCTAGTGAATGTGCTCCTACAGATCAGCATGGAATGGTTTGGGTTGGAAAGGACCTTGAAGCTCATCCAGTGCCACCCCTGCCATGGGCAGGGACACCTTCCACTGTCCCAGGTTGCTCCAAGCCCTGTCCAACCTGGCCTTGGACACTCCCAGGGATCCAGGGGCAGCCACAGCTGCTCTGGGAATTCCATTCCAGGGCCTCCCCACCCTCACAGGGAAGAGTTTCTGTCTCACATCCAATCTAAACCTCTCCTCTTTTAGTTTAAACCCGTTCCCCCTTGTGCTGTCACTATCAGTCCCTGTCAAAAGTCCCTCTCCAGCTTGCTTATAAGCTCCCTTTAAGTAGTGAGAGGCCTCAGTGAGGTGTCCCTGGAGCCTTCCCTTCTCTGCACGTGTCACACGGAGTGGATTTGGGTTGGGATTTGTGTATTCAAGTGGATAAACAGATGCAAACCCCGGTTCTCTTCTTGTATTTCAAACCATCAAAACTTTTGGGGACAATATTGCATTAAAAAAATCATTGCTGGCTTTAGTGTGGGAGTTTCTGGCTTTCAGATCCTGATTCATTTGGGGTATTTTTCGTTTAGTTTTGTCATTTGAGTAGCTCCAGCAGAGCAGGGGTTGGAGATCAGTGCTGTAAGAGGCAGAACACTTTCTCCTGTCAAATACATGCATGTGTGTTTTTGAGTCCTGCTGACTCAGATCAGAGTGCTTTAGATTACACAGAGGCATATCAATAGAGTTGAAAAGACTTCAATTAAAACAGAGAATTTGTCACTCCAAGATAAAGTAAAATAATGATATTTTGAGATTTAGTTTTAAAGTTTAACAAAGTAAGGTTGCTGGAAGTGCAAAATCATAGAGCATCACCAATATGGAAGTAATGAGAGAGGCAGAATCATTAAAACTTCCACAATTTGTTTTGATTAGGCAAGCCCGGCCTTGCTGGGTCGAACAGAACTAAAGGGTGATCTGAGAAGTGGCTGTTGAGGCTGTGAAAAGCCCTTTTTCATATGTGCTTCCTTCTCATTCCCTGTGCACCCATAAAAGCTGTTCGTATATCTTACCTAAATAGAAATTAGTCATTGAATAACTGACAGAAATTTTAACTATCTTTTATTTAGAGTCAATGAGTCTTTGGATAGTTTTTATTGTGGTATTATGGGGTGACAAAAACATCTATATAGTCCCAGTGGTAAGGGATTAATTACCTGAAACTTCAGTGCTGTAGAGGTTCTCTTTGTTTCGATTTAAATATTTAAGTTTTATCAAAGCTGCAAGGTATTGTTTGCATCCAGAACATCTGAACATGGGAATGATTTTGAGCCTGAGGCTTAAGGGATGTTTGTGCTTCTGTGTGAGGCTTAATGTAGCATCAAGGTTTAAGAATTGTTGTGTATGTGACGCATTAATTTATTACAGTGAGAGAAAAGAAGGAATCTAAGGAAAAGAGAATAAAGATCCCATAAGAACAATGAAAACATGCAGTTGCACAGATGTGTAAAGTGTAAAGCTTAGCACTGGTAAGGATGGGATTATTGTTTCTGAAAACATCTTGCAATTATGCATTCTTCCTTGGAGACCATAAGTCCCTTCATACACTTTCTCATTTTGAGATGAAAACCGCTGAGCAACAGAAGAGTTTAGCTGTGCACTAACAGGATTTCTCTGATTACGTAGAAAGGTAATTGCAAGATCCGTTTTTATTTTAAAGGAACAACAATAAAACATCCTTCCAAAGCAAAATCACCATTTTCTAGATTTAATAAAGTTCTGAATTATTTTGCTCTAGCTAAATCTCTTCATTCCTATGGTTTATTCTTCACATTTATGGTATCCCTTGCAGGGATCAGTGGTGCCAGACATGTTCTTATGAACTTTTGGTAACTCTGAAGGAGGGGAGATTTAGATATTTAGAAGAAATTCTTCCCCGTGAGGCCCTGGCACAGGGTGCCCAGAGCAGCTGTGGCTGCCCCTGGATCCCTGGAGTGCCCAAGGCCAGGCTGGAGCACCCTGGGATAGTGGAAGGTGTCCCTGCCTGTGGCAAGTGATGGAACTGGATTAATTTTAAGGTATCCCCCAACCCAAACCCTTTTATATTTCTGCCTTGAACTGGTTTTCTTAAGACAGTTGGGAAAACTGGCCAGGTTAGAAATACAAACCTTCAAGCCTAAGCTGAACTGGAAATGAGATTCTTGTGTGGATTGTGGTGAAATCTGGAGCTGTGAGATTGAAATGTTTATCTTTTTTTCCTTGTCTTTGAGCTAAATTCTTACAGTTCAGGACGTTTGAAATGTTGTAGAGCAGACAGAAAAGATTACGCAGTTTATTGAATCCTCTTTGC
The DNA here is from genome assembly GCA_013400675.1 of Oxylabes madagascariensis. Classification (NCBI taxonomy): domain Eukaryota; kingdom Metazoa; phylum Chordata; class Aves; order Passeriformes; family Timaliidae; genus Oxylabes; species Oxylabes madagascariensis. The sequence continues at coordinate 8,571 of VYZR01005447.1, forward strand.
TTTTGCCATAGTAATCACTTTTACTTGAAACAAAGCAATAGTTCAAACTATGGATTATTATGCTATCATAAGAAAATGCTTGTTAAGAATGAAAGAATTATGTTATCTAAAGTAAGACCATTTTAATATTCCATGGCTCTACAGGCTTGAAATCTTAAGTTATTGCCTTACAATCCTCTCACATAAAATCCATAAGCCCGCTGAAGGAAGGGTTCTTGTTTCAGTTCTCTCAGAAGTGGATGTCCTATGGTGCTCCACTCCAGCCTGTCACCATCCTGAGGAAAACCTTGTGGAATGAATTATGGGATGGGCCAAGTCCCACCTCTGGGAGCTCACTTTTCTAAGCACAATTTTTTGCAAAATTATGTGTGAGAACAGTCCTTAAAACTCAGTCACAGGAATTAGGCACAGGAGGGGCCATCCGGTGGTACTGCATCTTCTGGTAGTCAAACTACTGCTTTTCACTTATTTTCCTTCACTCAGAGCCAAAAAAAGCACTCTAGCTCTTACCAAACCTAGCTTATGTTTTGTCTAAACATGTCTTTTGGAAACTTTTCATCTCAAACATCAAGATACGGCAGCTCCAGTCCTTCCCTTTGCTGTTTGCACCAGTGGTTAATCACCCATATACTGTAAAAAATGTGTCCCTTCTTCCTAATTTGAAATTGTCTGAGACTCTGTGGAACAGCAGCTGCGAATCTGACAGAACAGTGTTTCATGTTCTTTCCCTGAAGTGATCTAATAATATTTAACATCTGTGGACCACTCGGGTTGCCAGGATTTTAAAAGCCTGCAGTGAGAGAGTTTGCATTATAAAGGACACCCCACTTTTGTACTGCTCTCATACATGCACATTTGATGACTTTTTTAGTAACATTTTTGTGGCCTTGCAGGTTTGCTGCACATTTATTCAGCTCTGCAGTATCAGTGTAAACATGTATTTGCTGTGTAGCTTCATCTTCCATCCCTGGACGCATTCTGCATTCTCTGTGCTGTCCTAGAAAAAAAACTATCTTGGGCAGAAATAGTAACTAGGTTTGGGCAAATGTTGCAAGTGTTCTTCAGTCCTAGAAAACTCAAAATTAAAACCTGGAGGGTGCACTAGTTTGTGCTTGAATTCAGGACTGGTTTACAAAACCCCAAACAAATGAACAAATAAAATAGAGTCTTGTACTCCGAACAGAGATTTGCAGCGGGTATGTTTGTGCTGCTGCATTTTGCTTTTCATAAATAAGGGTTTTGGTGGTACAGGAAATCGGAGCTGGTTGTTTACTGAGACACATGTATTTGGAGGCAGGATGGAGGATTTGTGCCTGCAGGTTCCACGTTGTCTCTTGCTGGGTTTGTGCGATGCCCCAGAGAGCCTGGGAGGCAGGAGGTGCCAGCAGAGCTCCTGGCAGAGCAGAGGGGCTTTGGGGGAGTGCTGGGGGACGTGAGCAGTGTCTGAGCTCATCAGCACAAAGCCCTGGGAGCCCCAGAGCTGTGTCAGGGTGGGACTGCTGGGACAACAGACCTGCAGGAGAGAGCAGGGGACGGAGCTGGGTACCTCTGCCTGCTGCAGAGGCAAACGGGGCTGCTGCTGTGTGTGTGTGTCAACCAAATTATAATTTCCTCTTTGTGGGGCTTTGCTCTGCTTTGGCAAAGCATCAGATATTGGGGGGTTTTGTTGGTGACAGCACAGGCTGCTTCAGAATTCTGAAGAACTAAAAGGACAGTATTTCTTGCACTGGAAGCTGCTGAGGCTGAGCACTGTGCTCTCCATTTGCCTCTTAAAACTCTTTTCATGTTCTAGGGGTGGTGTGATGTAGCCCTGATTTCATGCCTGAGATGTTTTGGTTGCCACAAAGTCCTTTCCCAGGTGATTTTCTGTAAACAAGAGAAATGTTTTTGTAACTGTACCTATGTTTATCCATTCTTTCTCACAGGAGAGGTTTCTTAATGAACATCTGTTTTAACCAATGTGATTGAAGAGGTTTGCCTTTGTTTCACCAATCAAATTAGTCTATATAAAATACTATATAAAAAAGTCACACCTCAAAAATAAAAAGTCATTTCCTAACCTTCTGATCAAAAGTCTGTGTCGTTGTTTAGTGTACAACAACGATAGGTTGGTCACCTGGGTCTGTTGTTTCAAGTGTAAGAATGTACTGAGAACTGGAAATGAGACAAGATGCCTGGTCCTGGAACTTCACTGCTTGAGAAATTCAAAATCTTTGCTACTCAAAGGATTTCCACTTGCATGTTAACTTCTCTCCAGGCTTAACTTCTCTGAGGCTTTCATGTCAGTGGCACAGTGGGGCTGGAACAAGGTGGTATAAATCTCCCAACCCAAACCATTCTGTGGTTCCGTGAAATGCTGAGGCTTTGCTGAGTGTTGAGCCATCCTTGTCCAGCTGGGTGTCGAGGCTGCAATCCAGCACTCATCCCTTTCTTCTCCAGGCATTTTGGGACAAGAACAAATTACCTGCTGGTAGAGACACTGGGTGTTCAGTGTCTGGAGTCAGCTCTTTGATGTCCTCCAGAGGTTTTGTACAAGTTAGATACAAATTTCCATGGTGTTAAGGACATGGGAGCTGTACAGGAGCCTAATTCCAGTTTGAAAAAGGTGTTAAGTGATTAGTTCCCACTGGTTTGCAGTAGGAGTTATGTGCCTGGCTGCTGCTTTCAACCTTGCTAATTGCCATCTTACAGCTTTAGGTACATTGCTACACATGAAAGTGTGTCCTGTGGTGCTTATATGACAGTTTTTCACTCACACAATAGGAACAATGTTCCTTCATTTCACAATAATGAGGAGAGTGTGAAAAATTGTTAGGTTCCTGAATTGTGTGGGATCAGGGGCTAAACATTTAAACTAATCCTTTGAGCAGCGCTTGATCATAAGCAGTTCACTGCTCATAACCTCAGTTGCTTCATTTCTCAGCAACACCTGAAAGATTTTGTTTTTCATTTGAAATCTGACTTCTGTGTAAAAAAAAAAATAATCCAAATTTAGTCCTTAGCTTGTCTCTGGAGCAAGGGGCTATGAGCACAGAGCACTGGGGCAGAGGGAATTGCAGGGAACCACAGAGGATGTTGAGAGGGGAGAGGATGCTTGAGTTCATTTCCTCTTGTTGCAGAGTACTCAACAGCCTCTGTTCTGCATGGCTGCAATCCCACTGTGCTTCCAGAGGCTTTGGAAGGGCTGGGATTAGAGGAGCAGTGATTAAGATTATCCTTTCCGTTTAATGCTTGTGTTATGTCTGTGTTGGAATAGTCACTGTGATTATCCCCATACCCCGAGATTGATTTCTTGTGCTCAGATGATGGAGTAGGAGTGTGGCTTTTATGCAAACAAATGGTGAGTGAACAAACTCAATATTGGATCTGAGCTCAGAGGATCTTTCTCTAGGCACTGGTGTGATATAAAATCTTTTATTTTGCCTTTACATGAAAGATCTGCCTCTGGCCTTCAAATACAATACTTTGGTCCATTCCTGCTTTTGGCCTCCTGTGGAATTAGTTTTTTTTTCAGATTCTGAAGTGCTGTTTTGTTGGATACCAGTCTGTAATGCATTTAGCTTCAAATTATGTTATATTAAAGTTCAGTGAAGCTGAATCTGTTTTTATTTCTCTGCCAGTCAAATCAATATCCTTCATCTATTTGCCAATGGGAGGCAGAAAAAAAGAGAATGCTTTATGTGGGTGGCAGTGCCTTGATTGGCACACGAGAGGAACAAACAGGAGCAGATAAATTGTTTTCCATTTTTTGTATTTCTTTGTTTTCCAAGTTCCAGGGTTTTTTTTCAATAGGGTCTTAAGCAGATCTCAAAATGATGGAAGTTGAGCTTGTGAGGAACACGTGCTCTGTCAGTGCAGGGTTTGCTGTCAGCTCTTCCCCAGTGAAATCCTTGAGGACCATGTGCTGCTGCAGGTGTTCCTCGTGCTGACACAGTCGAGTTCCCCGATGACACCTGAGTCCTCACTAAAAGATTGAGTTTACTCGGAAAGAAAAACATGAATATGACCAACTGCTTAAACCTATTCCTGCCTAGAGCCTCTTTCATTCTTAAAATGAATGAGTCGTAGCTTTTGTTATTGCTGTTTCTGAGTCAGTTAAAGCTGAAATGCCACCTCAATAGGCTGTGAGCAGAGAGCAGAAATTAGAGAAAGCTGTGCCGTGAGTGGTGGCTGCAGCCAGGGCACCCAGGGGAAGGATTAGTGGAGGTTGAGGATTTAGGAATGTGCCCATGGTGCCCTGATTCTGCTGCTGCCAAGGTCGGTGGGGAAAGGCTCCCTGGCATCCCTGAGAGCCAACGTGAGCTGATGAAGAGCACTCTGAAAACTCCATCCATGGAAAGGAAAACTGCTGGCTGCTCTTGAGCCCTGACATCCCCAAAGTGAGGGGACACCTGACATCTCTGGTGCTCAGCCAGCTCTGGAGTGCCTTATCTCTTAAGTTTTAATTTAACACTTTTGTTTCTAATGATGACTGTAAAACAGGCAAGCAGGATGGAGCCGTACTTTGCTTTTCTACCTGGTTATTTTCCCAGGTAAGATTCTCAATGGATGATAAATCCACATAAAGCTTAATTCAGGATATATTCTTAGAGCTGAGTTTTTTAGTGCTCAGACTGCAATGTTTAAGCTATAAACACTTATTTAAGCAGGTTTACAGATGGATGTGGATATGGGTTCTTGGTTTTCTGTATGTTTCTGTCAGTGGGTGAATCAAATGTTATTTTCATTTGATTTGACTGTTACTTTTGATTCGTCTGTGTGCATTTGAATTGAAATTGGGAAAAAATGGTGTTTCAGGATGATTAAATACCTAAAGCAGTTAAACTTACTGTCTGCAGAAGGAGAAAATAAGCTTATAAGATTTTTTTTTTTACATTAAAATTGATTACTAAAGTAACTTGGTAGATATAAAGTTGAAATACATGTAATATGAGCCATGCAGAAACTTCCACTTGCCTTGAGCGTGGTGTAGAAGCAATGGGGGCGTTTCTGGCCCTGTGGGTGGGAGAAGGTCAAGAATGAGCAGGGAGCTGAGGGTTCCTGTGCTGGGTGCAGGTTCCACTGCTGCCTGGTGCAGGTAAATTCCCTGGATTGAGGAGCTTCATCCTGCTCTGGGATCAAGGGCTGTTTTCCTTTCCAATTCTCTCTCAAGCCAGTAAGCTTTTTCCTAGCAAACCATAATACCTTGCTAGTTATCTTTAAAATGTTCTTTTGGGTGAATGCACACTCCAGATTTTGACTTAATTCCCACATTCTCACTCTGCTGGCCTCCTGATCACCGCAAATCCTCTTTATCCTGGCGAATTGTGAATATGGAAAACTTCTTTTAAATAATGCTCTGTATGAGCAGGAGATAATTATGTTTATCTATGTCATGCAAGCCCAGCTTTCACACCACATTAAGTCTGAGAAGTCAAGCATTTAGAAAAGAGCAGCATCACAGCTGAGCAGCAAATCTATGGGCTGTTACCACCACTTGAGAAGGATGCTCCTGCCAGCTCCCCCTCTCCCTTGCTGCTTCCTGTGATTTTGGTCAGCA